>VDFB02107482.1:71524-213597 GCA_007258455.2 Sequoia sempervirens | reverse complement strand
CAAATGAATAATAAGCTGCAAAATTACTTAGAAATTACAATGATCTTCAAACACAAGATGGATAGATGTTTTTCAATGTTTGTAGAACTTTCTAACAGCAGATAATAAATCAGAAATCAGAACTACTACAAACTGATACAAAACTGTGAAACTGGAAATATCAAACTGCAACTATGAGAATCAATGAAATCTTCATAACTCACTCAATTCTTCTCCGAATGACGTGAAACGAGTTGCAAATGCACCATACAAGTCTGGCGCCCAAGTTAGAATCCAGAAACAGCAACCAAAGTCCTTAATTTATTTGGCACGAATCCCAATGCAGCTCTAAATGGTACGGCCCCTTGAGAAAATCGACTTTGCAATATAAAATCAACAACTTCAAAATAAAATCTGATTTTTGGTGGAAGTTGGCGCCTCCAGTCAACAATTAGATTGCTCAAACACCCAGAACTAAATAAAAATCACTCAGCAAGATACGAACAGAAAACAGCTTCAGCTGTAGCAAAACCAGGAACTTCAAAACTGTAGAATTCACCAAATTTCTCAATCTTTATTGCTCAATCTGCTAGTCTGATGTGAGAAGCAGCAATGTTCCAACTAGGTGTTGTATTTCAAACACAAAATTGGGAATGGGCTAGGAGGTAGCATCCTCGAAGCAATAGCAAAATGTCCATAGTCATTTTGACAGCATAACAATAAGGTAATTGATGGATATCCAATGCTGGAGTCATGTCTTCATTTTATAAGAAATGAGAAACTCTTCAACTTCCTCAATTGGCACGCCAAAAGACAACCATTTGAATTCTCCTTATTTTCAAATTTCATAAAATATATTCCTCATAAAGTGGCGTCCACTTTCCTCCAAGCATAAATTCAAAAATATAAAATATTAATATCACCTTATGACAAGGCGTACCCTTCAAGTCCCCTTTTTAAAACAACTTGCAAGTTGTATCCTTAGGCCAAGGGGTCAATTGAAAAATATAACACTTATGCCAATACTTAGTAAATTTCAACAAATAAGGCTTGAGAGGAAGATATTGAAACAACCAATAATATGCTCACCGAAGAGAAGACTGAAGACAACCAACTGCATACTGCCACAACCATCATTTACTAAAAATAGTAAATAAAAATGAAATGCTACAAAAGCCAAGCCCATGAAACCCTAATTTCCACCTCATTCCAGTCTACGGGTTCCGGAATAGACTGAAGAATGCCAATGCTGATCACTGATGAGAAGGGGACATTACAAAGTAATATGACAAAGAGGCTGTTTAATGAGAGCAAATTCAATTGGTGAAATTTTCTTCATGCACGTGTCAGAGGATCAATTTGGTAGACACAATTTCCTTTTTTACAGAAGACAGCTCAATTGGCTACAGCAACCACTTAGTTAGTGGGAGATCTTGGGTTATAGACTCTCAGCTGAAACATTGTAATGTTACACATAGCTAATAGGATATAATTTAATATGCTTGCTGGTTGTGAAAGAAGCAAAGTGCTTCTTTGTTTTACCTCCAAACGATTAAGCAGATTCACAAGGGTAAATTAATACCAACTTTTGTCATGAGGCCAGAGACTAAGCAGGTACAAAAAATATGTGTGCATGTGCTTATTGTTATGGTTGTGTGTGTGTGTGTCCTTTGATAACAATACTAGTTTGAATATGACCTATATTTACTGGATGTAGTTGATCACTTTCTTTATTTGCTTTTTCTTTAACAAGTGTTTTGCTACCTTTTGGAACAGTTGAATTGGACAGAGCTGCCTTTGCCCATAAGACATATATGTCTGGTAAATTTAGTTAGGGGAAAGACTTGACTGCAAAATTTTTGTTTCCCTTTGTGATTATATTGGAGAAAGTCTAAGACCTTGGGGAAGGGAGCAAATTTTATCTTTAGGTTTTTTTCTTTAATTGTCTTGATCTTTTTGTTTTGTAATTTGCTATAACACTAATCACTAACCTATGGCTAGTGCTGACATAGGTAGAAGAGTATTGAATGCCTAAGTTTAACCATTTTTTTTGAAATCAGCACTCAGGGCATCACCGGATACTGCTTTCCAGCCTTTTTAATATCACAAGTATTTAATAAATAATTTATTTCCTTGTCTATTTTCCTCAATTCTGCAGTGTTTAATTCTCATCAGCAGTTATTTACAGAAAATAACTACCTAGAAGACTTTTCATAGTGTAAATATAAGAGCTAAGAATGTAAACAAACGTTTCAGCAATAGTGAGATCTGTCTTACTAGCCTCATTGCCTACTTTTAAGATGTTCTTTTTTTATATGGAGAGTGGTTTGAACTTTGACATGAAATAAGTAAAAAAAATTAATGCCTAGAGAACTGGTTCTTTTTGTGATATTTTTTGAAGCCAGCTTTTTTCTTTTCATTGCCTCTTATTTCATGAGATTTTAGTTAAAAAAAACTTTTCAATATTGGGTTGTATGTGATGTCCCCTTTTTGGACATACTTCAGATTTAGCCCTAAATCACAATTTCAATGGAAAAGTACAAAGTATATCTTAAATTACAACTTCCAATAAACTCCAGTTTTAACCCTGCAATAATATTAGCCATTAATTCACAAACAATTAATTGATCATTTGTACTGTTTGCAACATCCATTAAATTAGTTGACAATTATAAGGTTCATTGAACTTTAAAACAGATAAGAACTATCAATACAGATTCAAGGTTATTACCCCCTCTAATAATCAACCATTGGGAAGATTGGAGATGAAGCTGCAATAGGATGCCCGGAGTATTTCCTCTTTCTAAGCCCAAGGGCAGATAGGCAACCCCCCTAGCCCACTAATGGCAGACACATGGGCATCCATTAGGGGTGGTCTACTCAGGATGAAAAGGCTATCCCCCTTGTACGTCCGTCTCTTCTTCCCATGGTTAATTGCAGTCATAAATATCTTATAATTCGACTAATAACTTAGTTTGAAATGCAGTCCTTAGTGTTCTATATGAAATGCATGGAATTAATGTATTTAGAGCATAGACATCAAATAGCATACCACAATATTTATAAAACTATGATATTGCTGTATCTCAGTATGCAGATGTAATTTATTAGTGCAGAAGATTTACTTTGGTCGATCTGCTGTAGTTGCAGATACTAATCTGTATATATATGTTTCTCTCAATGGTTCAATCTGTTCTTAACACTCAGAAGATATTGTTAGTAAATCAAATGAATAAGAATCCATTATCCATATTCATATTAAAGAATCATGATTACTTCTAAGGCTTAATAATTGCTGCAAGCATCATTATTGCATAATAGTATATAACTCACTTATGTAGATATTCTGTATATATATATTTCTAATCACTATTGCATGATCATGTATACGTATACAATTTATACATGTGTATGTATTTATAATTATATTAAACTTACAGTCCAAATATATTCTTCCCATGATACTTAATCCAAAAATCTCCTATAATTCATGTCTTCTTCCCAATCTGCTGTTCTATCCATACTCCCATTTATTTCCTTTTCTGAAATCTGTTGATGCTTATATTTTCCATTCTTCATTCCTGATCTGCTTCTCCCCCCTTATCTCCTTCAAATGGTTCTCCTTTTATATCTTTTCTTAATATGAAAGGATGCATCATTTTAGAAGAGAGATATCCTTATAAAAGGATATGTCTTTTTGTTAATCTGAAACACTCATAATATTGCTGTTTATATAGACTAATCCCAATCGCTGCCCCTTAAGGCTTAATCATATAAATCGCTGCATTTGTTAGTAATTGCTACCTCTTTTCTTATTAGTAATTGTTGCTTCTTTTTGTTAGTAACCGCTGCCTTCAAGGACTGAATCTCACTTCCCTTATTTTGTCTTTATTCACAGATCAGCACTCTTTTTGTCTTATTATAAGATCACTTTGTCTCTTTTTTGAAATCATTTTATATTCATTATCTTTGGCTGCTCCAATATATGCTAAATATATTATTTGTTTCTTAAATCGTAGTATCCTGGATGCATAAAAAAAAATGATTTTATTTTTACATTAATTTATTAAACTTCTTTATACTGGTCGGCCCAGATTTAGTGATGCGATTTGCAGGGGCATGATGTTGTATTCAGAAACAGTTCTCAGCAAAGCACAGACTACTATTTCTAATAATTTTGTCTTTACTGTGAAAGCTAATTCCTTTTACTCATTCTTACAAGTCATATTTCCATCAGTATTCTTTCTTTTAGATAATTTAGCGGCAGTTCTGTTGGCCCACCGCTGATGCAGAAAGTTCTTATTGCATTCAGGATTACAATACCATCAAATAGACAAATGATCACAACAAAGCTGTGAGGGATGCATAAAGTTCTTATTGCATTCACAATGCCATCAAATAGACAAACAAACATAACAGAAAGCTACGAGGAAAAATTGGTATGCAGACCAGACTAGAGGAATGCCATCACTAAAAGCAAAGGATTGAAATGCATGCACGAACCAAAATTGTGAAAAAATCAGAAGAGACAACTAGTTACAATTGACCAGTCCCCAGAGATAAAGAATCTCCTCACTTCTCTTTGCTACTTGGCTCCTTAGCAACCACTTCCATCACTTCTTCTGCTACACCTCTAGCATCCTCTTGATGCACCCTGCTCGTGCCGGTAGTTAACAGAACCCGCCAGAGAGGGAAATTAAACACCCTTACATAGCTCCCAACAATGCCTAGAGTGATGGATAGACCCACTGCAAAACACTAGGATGGTGTATTCACTTGCCACTTTTAGCCGCTCATGTTTGTGGGATACATGAAGCCCTACCAACACATTACCTACATCACAACAGTTAGCCCTCAGAAGGCCTCAATTTCTTGTTTCATTGCTTCATACTTCTCCATTCCATAGATGTGTTGCGCCATGAGAGACAATGAGGCTTCTCCTTCCATTGCCATGACCTCCTTAAGCTTTGAGACCAGCATCTCATTCATGTCTTTTTCCTCTTCCATATCCAGAAAATCTTCTGGTAGGAAAATTTGTTGATGATTAAAAGCAGCTTCAGTCGTATTTCTTCCAGCTTCTCCTTTACTTCATTTGATAAATTAAATGATAGCTAAGAGGCTATTTAATTTATAAGTATCAAGAGGCACGAGCTTATGATTATTGAAGAGTCATCATTTAATAAAGAGTTGTATGAGGCCGACCTCATTCTCCTTTGTTTACGATTTTCTCACAAGGTGAGATCTTCAATGAAAAAGATATCTTTAATTGGTGGCTGACTTTTTATGAAGGCCGACTTGGATGTGTTTGAAGAGGCACGTCCTCTCCCAAAACTTGTATATATATTCATTCATTTGCTCATTGTTGATCATCCAATTTACATTGTTCATTCACTAGTCTAAGGTGCGAATAAGAGTAAGGAGCAGAGCAGATTAGTCGATCTGTTGTCAAAGTCTGAGATCATCATTGTTATATTGCTGTGTGAGAATCAGTTTATCATTCAAGTACAGATTGACTTTTGTGTAGAAGGCTGAGATCATTATCAGCAGATTGCATCACATAGTTTCTGTATTTGCATCTTTGCATCTGATTGTGATGCTATTCTTGGCCTCATTATTGGGCTCATTGTAAAGGAGATATTCTTGTTGTGATTCAATATATAAGTGATATATTGTTGCTGGGTTTTTCTCCCTCAAGATTAGGGTTTTCCCAGGGTACATGCTGTGTTATTGTGTCTGATTTTGAATTAAATTTCTGTGCATTAATATCTGATCATAAAACTAACAAAATTATCAGCAATACGAGGCAAAGGTAGGCATCCACCACCACAAAACCCAGGTTAGCCAAAAAATCACCCTTTATAGCTGACTTCAGCTTGTTGCCAAATTCTAGATCAGTTTCCCCACCACACCATGCACAAACCCTACTGCTGCCATTGGAATCACAAGCAAATATTTGCCTAATCTAGTGATTTGATAGAGTGTGCCTGCCCGTCTTCTCCTAACTCTTGTGTACCATGTTGGAGCTAACCATACTGGCCTGCACAAGAAGCAGCACCACACCAGCTTAGCAGTCACTCTGCCTTACACCGAGCATACTGCAATAACCAAATGCCAACCTTTAAGACTTGAATGCTCCTCCAAGATTAATGCCACTTCCAAAATCCATCATTCAATACATAATTCCTATCCATACCTCCAATACCTAGCTTTCTCCCTACAGCCTTGTACTGGGCATTTAAACATTTTTGATGCGTTAATGTGCCAGTACAATTGCTTACACATATCAACACCAATGCCACCTTATATTGCCTAAAACTAAGAACACAAATATCTTATCATGGCGGATGGTATCTTACATGATTGTCTAACCATTGGCAAGTTTCTGCTCACGACTGAATGTAGACATAAAAGCTTTGAGAAACTCCTGCATTTGCTAATAGATCTGCTGCTGCATTCTAATTCCGCCTGCAATGAACAAAACTGATCTCTTCAAATCTAGATTTTAACCCTTCACTTCTTTTGCATATCTTTTTAACTTCCAATTCGGTCCCTTTCCATTATGGGCTGCATTTATAACAATTTGAAAATACCCTTCTACAACTAGCTGAGGCAACTTAAGAGAAACTGCCACCACCAAACCAGCTATAAGAGCTTCCCACTCTACTACATTATTCATTTTTTCCCTGAGGAAGAGACAACCTCCATAAACAAACTCTGCATCAGCATTCCAGAGCACCAAGCCTCCTCCTACTAAAATCTGGGATTGTCTTTTTAGGTTCCTTCAAAAGTTTAATTTGGTGTAACCCTTCTAATAACCCAAATAATTAGTGGCAATCTGTATTTATCTAATAATTCTTTCTTTAATACTTTTTGTTGTCTTTTAAATCCTTGTGCACCTTATTAACTTAACCTTTACATTTTATGGGTAATTTCAGCTAACTTTATAGGAAGCAACTTTTGGAAGTTATTTGCTTTTAAAAATAAGTACAAATTTCATTACTGTTACCCGTTTTTCTACTGAATTCACTCTTGTTTCTTATTTCCAAAGGTTTCTTAGTTTTACCTAAATGAGGGAATGTTCTGGTTCAGATTTTGCCCTATGTTTAAAATAAGGTTTACTTGCATTTGTTCCAGCTTTGATCACTTTAATACTAATATATGATCCTGCTTGAGATTCCAGTCTGAAACCTATGAAACTTATTTCTCTGTTTCCCCCAGCATAACCTTCATGTTTCAACGAAGTGATTATAACAAACAGTTTTTTAGGTACCACTGTGCTCTGTTTGTGGTCAAAATTTTCCTTTGTAGCTCATAACTTTAATGCACATCACTGCATGATGACTAATGATTTCAGAATGACCTACAACAATGTTGCTGAGGTTTACTTCTCACTGTATAATGACTAATTTTATAATTGAAAAGATAATTGATATTAATAATTGGATGATTACAAAAGGAGATGAAAGCTCCTTATATAGAAACTTACAAGATGATGTTTCTAAAAAGAAACCATCGTTAGCTGGAGCAAACTAAAGCTAAAAAATGGAAACAAACTAAACTGTAATCAGCAGTTACTAAAGGCTAACTTAGTTAACTAAAGACTAATTAAAACTAAGATGACCATTAATATTACATTCAATATTTTAATACCCTCCCTTAATGGTCATCGTACAAACAAAAACTAAGTCTACCCATAATCTTCTGGAAATATATCATGGTGATTGGTGACTAATAAATGGAGAATCATAACCGCCTTGTGATTATTGATCCTTTCCCTTAGAACAACCAAATCTAGACACCGACACTCAAAAACTAAGTATCTTCTGCTTCCAGGTAGTAGAACTTTTCGTTGAACCTCTGCGTATTTTCCAACATGATGCTGAATAAAGCAGCCATCCCCCCATTTTCCAAAAATGAGGTAACACTATGATCAATTGGCAAAACACTAGACAATCAATTGGCACAACTCAGGACTTATAAGATAATTGATATTCATAATTGGATGATTACAAAAGGAGACAAAAGCTCCTTATATAGAAAATTAAAAGACGATGTTTCTAAAAAGAAACCATTGTTAGCTGTAGCAAACTAAAGCTAAAAAACGGAAACAAACTAAACCGTAATCAGCAGTTACTAAAAGCTAACTAGAAAAATTAATGACTAATTAAAACTAAGATGACTATTAATATTACATTCAATATTTTAATAATAATAATGTAGAACTTGAAGATGAATACCACTTTGTGTAGAGGTACTGCCTCTCTTTATTTTGGAGTTTCTTAGTAGTTAAAACTTAACCTGCCTTTTAGAATTTCGAGTGTCATCACTACAGGTTTTTGGAAAATTCAAGGGTGTTGCCTTGGGACATGTTGTGCCTCTTTTGTTGATGCAACTTGTGACCATTTATTGGGTTTGAGACATGGTTAATAGCTTGTTTCCTTGGTTTATTCCTTTTTAGTCCCTATTTTTCAGATCACAATGTGGGGATCTATCCCCTGCTTTGTGATCTTTGAAGTTCCATATAAATTCACATCATGGAATTCCTTTTCTTCAGATTGATAGTATAGCATGACATCATTATCTACTCTCACTTTTGCTTGCATCTACTAGCTGTCACAACCATCTACGCTATAGTTCAATCTGTTGCAATGATTCTACACAACAATGTTGAGATTTTTAGCAAAGATAGGAACTTCCACATAGTTTTAGTGTGAACATGCAGAAAAAATTTCAAGTGGTTTGAGTTAGTCTATTTTGCATTTCACTTTGAAGGACTAAAGTGAAAGTATTTTATTTAGCTAAATAAGTCTAAAGTGTAAGTATTCATTGGTGATTTAGACTTATCTTCCAACTCATCTTTATAAGTTGCTTTTGTAATTAAAGCCGATTCCTCAAAGATTAGATTTTTAGCCAAATTAGTATAAAGATAGGAGCAAAATAGAAGAATTTAAGGCTTTAGAAGTTTTTCAAAGGTCAAAAAAGCTGAAGTTGTAACATACCAGAGCAATAGTACATGTTGTTGATTTCCATGCAGTTGTGAGTTGTATCAATTGTAGAGGTTGCCTTGTAAGTTTTTCGAAGGAATGAAAGACTGATTTTGTTATGAAATAACTTGCACAATAGAAGAATACAATAGGAAATATGCTGCAAACGCTTGATAATAATATGCTACTTCAAGGGGGCAACCTCCTAATACACTTCGATGGGGATATCTCCAATATTCTTCAATAAGAACTCAATATTCTACATGATGATAATATCTAACCTCTACCTCCTATATATTACCATACTTATGCCAAGGATATCTCCTAGGCCGACTTAGATAACAACATATAGGCCCTAGATTGACCTAAATAACTAAATAACAATATAATAATGATCATATGATTTAATTAAGAGTTAAGGTAGCCACAAGCGGACTACTCATAACCCAATACATGCTATAGGGTTAGGGGCATAACATTCCCCTCTTTACAAAAGCATTGTAAAGATGGATATTTGTTGATTGGGTTGGTGATGCATATAATAGGAGGTCTAGTGGTGGCTATGTATCTTCTCTATATGGATGAGAAAAAGATGGATATTTGCTGATTTTTTACATACATACATACATACATAGCATAATGTGGTCCTATAAATTTAATCATGTGTATTGAAACTTAGGTTTATTCATAGTAAGGTTGATCATTGTGTTTACTATACGTAAGTTGATGATCACTTTGTTATCATTTATTTGTATTTTGATAGTATATCACTCATAGGAAACAACAAAAAACATGATAAGATAATTGAAAACCCAAATTATATATAATTTTCTGTAAAGGATTTAGGACCTACAAATTTTATTAAGGAAATAAAGAGAGATCTTGCTAATAATAAAGTTTGGTTGGACCAAAAGAAATATGTTGAGACTATTTTTTAGGGATTTAGGATGCAGGGTAGTAAGTCAGTCAATGTTCCTTTCCTAGTTGATATAAAAATATTTAGACTTATCTTCCAACTCATCCTTATAAGTTGCTTTTGTAATTAAAGCTGATTCCTCAAAGATTAAATTTTTAGCCAAATTAGTATAAAGATAGGAGCAAGATAGAAGAATTTAAGGCTTTAGAAGTTTTTCGAAAGGACAAAAAAGTTGAAGTTGTAACATACCAGAGCAATAGTACATGTTGATTTCCATGCAGTTGTGAGTTGTATCAATTGTAGAGGTTGCCTTGTAAGTTTTTTGAAGGAATGAAAGACTTATTTTGTTATGAAATAACTTGCATAATAGAAGAATATAATAGGAAATATGCTGCAAATCATAGTTGGAATACTCGCCATTTGCAAGTACTCGGCAAGCCCAAAAAACTCGGTACGAAAAAACTAGGCAAAAACTTGGAAAAAACTCGACAACTTAAAAAATTGCTTAAACTTCACTAAAAACACATTTTCTTTTGCAAAATTCAAAGATAAGATGCATCCAATAAGTCAATAAATGAGTACATATAAGAAACAAGCTGTATTTGATTGATTTGAAAGAAAATTGGATACAAAATGGCATCGTCATGTGGAATGCTCAATGCGCTGATATGGTAATAGTCTGAAACAAAATGAAAATAGCAAATTGTTTTTGTAAAACTAAAAGTAAATACTACATACACATTAATATATTTTAGTTTTTACAAATTCACATCTTCCTCTTCCCATGTCTAGATTGCAGTAAGGGACCAAGAGAGGGTCTAGTTGTAGGACTCTACTCTTGATGTGCCTGTGGCTCCTCAACCTCCATCCTGGATGTAGATCCTCCTGGAGCTGCTGGTGGTGGCACTGGCAATGACTCCTCCTCAGGGTCATCTTCAAGGTCATCTAATGGGAATGCAAATCCACCTTCCTCCATTGCTTGTCGCTTTAAATCATAAATGCCATCCTCGGAAAACAATGGAGGCTGCTCCCCTCTTATCCAATTACTGTATGGATCTATCTCATCCAAATCAATTGGATCATTTGATATTTCCTGTACCTTTCTTGTGCACAATCGAAGATTATATTGCACATAGACAAGGTCATTGAGGCGTTTTGAGCAATTTTGTTCCTCTTCTTTGTGTGGATGGCCTCAAACAAGCTCCAATTGCGCTCACAATTGGACGAACTACAAGGCTGGCACAAGACACGAAGGGCAAATTTTTGAAGATTTAGGGTTTTCCCACCCCAATTTGTCCACCAAACATCTACAAAAAAAAAAAAAAGAGTTAGAAACTTGTAACTTGTAATTATCAATTTTTGTAACTTGTAACTTGTAAATTTCAAATTTTATACCTGGTGGCTGATTAGCTATTGCTCTCTTTGCTAGGTTTGAAGAGAAGAGTGCACCCCTTTTTTCCCTATAACTTTGCAATTCATTAACAATGTGGTCTGCCTCCTTAGCCGTGGATGTCATCCACTGAATGCAAGTAGTGAGGCCCTCCATAACCTCTCTAGTGGGATCTGCACAGGTTCTTGAATGGAAGAAATAGGGGTTCAAGAAGTACCCTGCTGCATGGATGGGTTGGTGGAGTTGATTGTTCCACCTCCTATCAATAATCTCCCAAATGGGATCAAATTTGAGGCTGCCCCCCTTATAATAATTTTTAATAGCCTCCTTGGCCCTATCCATGGCCTCATAAAGATATCCCATTGGGGTTTGATCCCCATCCACCAAGCAGAGCACTCTAACCAAGGGCTCCGACACCTACAATATAAATTTAAAAATGCAAAAAAGATTAGAGTTACAATTTACAAATTTACAAATTTACAATGAAAGACATTAAGAAAAATATTCAATTTGAATTTAGATTCAAACTCAAAGTTTTGAAGTTACCTTCACAATCTCCGTTGCTCTTTGTGCAAAGAGGGGGTCGAAGACAATGCTTGAAACTCTATCTCCTTTTGACTTCTTCGAATAAGTTGAGTCTAGCCATGCTTGACTCGCAAATATTTGTTTCAAAGCCGTCAATGCACCAAGAATGCTTTGCAATGTTAAGAAAACCGTTGCAAACCTTGTCACACCAGATCTCACCAATTCTCTCCCTTGGGTGTGCTCCCTAATCAAGTGAAGAACCCAAGGGTGATTGTAGATAAATTTAGTGATCCTCCTTCCATCCTCTACAATCGGTGTGACCCAATCTAATTTGCCAATGCCCTCCAAAAGAAGGTCGACATGGGCAACACATGGTGTCCAAAAAATTGTGTGGTGTCTATCTTGGAGGATTCTTCCTGCTGCCACATATGCCGCTGCATTGTCAATTATGATTTGCACCACATTTTCAAGCCCAACCTCCATGCACACTTGCTCCAACATTTTAGCTAAATTTTCTGCATTTTTTACTATGTTGGAGGCATCCACGGATTTCAAGAACACCACCTCATCTTTGCAAGAAACCAAAAAATTAATGATGGTATGGTTTTTTCCATCCGTCCACCCATCAAAAATAAGTGCAGCCATATTTTTGCCATTCTTCTCTTTGTTCTTCTATCGCTGCCCTTGCCCTTTCAGTTGCACTTGTAAGCAACCTACAAGTACAAAGTGAAATTAAGTACACAATTTTAATTTGTAAACAAAAAAATAGCTTAAATTAATCATAAATTAAACTTAAAAAACACAAATTAAAGAACATAAACTAACCTCCCACTCAAGTCTTTGCGCGAAGGCGCCTTGTAGCTTTACCCTGTAACTGTCAATGCGGTCACCAAATTGTCCAATAAGGTGAGCTTGCCACATTGAAAGGGATGTTGTTGAAGTACCAACAATCGACACAAGCAACGTCTGCTTGCTCATGCACCTCCCTATTCCACCCAGTTGCCTCTAAAGAAGGTTGTGCACCAGGTGTGTTTCTAGGCACAAAAAAATCATGCATCGTGAACCCGTAGGTGCTGATCCTGGTACTCTACGAGTGGTAGATGAAGGGATGGAGGTCGCGGTGGGTTGCAGCGATTGCCTTCGCACATGTGGACCATGAAGAGAGCCCACTATACCTGCTACATCATCATCATTTAACAGTGACTCAAGGTTGACTGGAGCAACTTGAGAAGAAGCTATGGCAGCTTGCATTGCCACTTTCGCCTTCGCTCTTTGCACCTTTTTTTCTTCTACAACGGCAAGTATTGCATTCATTTGTCTTTTTATTTCCTCATTGGTGTTTATGCAAGCCTTAGCATCACGTTTAGGGATGCTTGCAAGGTGGTATTTGAGACGATTGATGCCTCCATGGTATACATTTTTACATCTAATGCAATAGATTGATCCAGGTTCTAGTCCTTCATATGCATATTTCCAAGCAAGATCTCTAGCTCCAGCTGGACGAGTGCCTACATATTCCCCACTCCCAGGCACAGATGGGGTTGAGCTAGGGGTAGAAGCGGATTTAGAAGCCATTATCAATTAACCTACACACACAAAGTGAAAGCACAACTTGTTAGTTTTTTGATAGAAAATTTTAAAACAAGCTAAAATAGATTGAATCAAAATAGATTACTTTAAATTAGTAAAATCTAAACTAATCTATGATTCTAAACAATTTCATAAAAAAAAAAGAATTAGAAAAATAAAATAATAAACTAGGGTTTCAAAAAAATGTGGAAAAAATGTAAAAAACAGAAAATTACTTTAAATTAGTAACAAATTAAGCTAATATATGATTTTAAACATGTTTTCAACAAACAAGAAGAATCAAAATAAAAAAAAAACTAAGGTTTGAAGAAAATTTCAAAAAAATGAAAAATAAGCAAAATATGTAAAAAAATCAGAAAAAAGTGTCACAAATTTTTGTTTTGATGAATCTAAATCTTCTTTTCAACAATATAAATGTATTTGAATCTATTTTACAATTCATTCATGATGTTTTTTAAACATACAATTAACAAAAATGAAGGAAAAAATAAAAGAACAAGAAAAATCAAAAAACCTACCTGGAAATCCAATTTGCCTTCGAAATCCAATGCAAATCTCTTTCAAATCTCGTCTCTTCGATGCAAAATCACTAAAAAATGGTGCAAAATGCTTTGGAGTGGGAGAACATATTAAAAAACAAAATGAAATGCTCATTTTGACGTCCATGGGCTTAAGTCCTAGATTGCATGGGTTTTTTTTTTAAAAAACTCACCAAAAAAATGGCGAGTGTTTGGTGGCGAGTACTTGTAGGGAAAACTTGTTTCAGAAAAAAAACTCACGAGTTTTTGGCGAGTAGTCCAACTATGCTGCAAATACTTGATAATAATATGCCACTTTGAGGGGGGCAACCTCCTAATACACTTCGAGGGGGATACCTCCAATATTCTTCAATAAGAACTCAATATTCTACATCATGATAATAACTAACCTCTACCTCCTATATATACCATACTTATGCCAAGGATATCACCTAGGTTGACTTAAATAGCAACATATAGGCCCTAGATTGACCTAAATAACTAAATAACAATATAATAATGATAATATGATTTAATTAAGAGCTAAGTTATTGAATCAAAATCAGAATCAAAATTGGGTATCTGGGTATGGTACATTGGTACGACACATTTTTTTGGGGTTGGGTATGGTTATGGGTACGTCCGTACAAAAAAATATAAAATTAATAAATATATACATTTCATAATATTATAATACACTAATAATATAATAATATACAAATTTAAAATATAATAATATAATAATTCGAAGGATATATTATTCTCCCATTATATTATTATATATCAACGTATATAAAATTAGTTTTCCTAGTATTATAAAATTAATATATAAAATTAGTATTATTATATATTGAAGTATATAAAATTAGTATAGCGTTGACAGTCTTAAGGTGGGGGTTGAGGAACTAGAGAAACAGAAAAGAGTCCGCCAAATTCTAGATGTTTATGAATACATCGTAACGCACCTTTTTTGTTGGAGTTGAAGACGATGCAGATGTAGGCAGAATTTGCGCAAAGGCATTTACCCTTGCCATGGCATGGGATTGAATTGAAGATGAACTAAAACGGAAAAACAGGGGTAGAAAGAATACAAGAGAATGGTAAGGCAGTGAGCTAAGAGATAGACTGGTGAGATGGTGAGCACAAAGATTCCATGGATAAAAGACCCCATTGATCACACAAAGTTATCTACGCGGTTTCCCAATGCAAAGAAATTTCATTCAAGCACGTGGGAAACATCCACGAAATTCCGTTCATTAAGAGGGTGCTTTGACTACAAAGCACACGTGTACAACAAGCATTGAATGGAGACTAGAATTCCAATAATGCTGTGTACAACACACATTAGAAATGAAAGAGACTTTCTCCCGTGTAAACTACATAGGAGAAGAACAAATATGTACAGACTCAGATTCGGCTTGGAATCGCTACATTACACAAAATCGCTTGGGTATGAAATGCTTTTCCTGGAATCTTTCCGGCACCAAAAATGTGACTTCTGTTGGTACCCACAGAGATTTTGATTCCGATTCCGTTTCAGAATCGTTTCGTACCCGAAGTCGTTGCAAAACTGGGATGATTCGGTAACGTAGATTAAGGTAGCCACAAGCGGACTACTCATAACCCAATACACACTATAGGGTTAGGGGCATAACATTCCCCTCTTTACAAAAGCATTGTTCTCAATGCTAACTTTTTATTTTTTCTTCTTTTTCATCTCCTTTTTTTGCTTTTGCTTCTTCTTCTGTTGCTTCTTGTTATTGCTCTTGTTTTTGGGTTATGAGTGATTTAGTGATTTAGACTTATCTTCCAACTCATCCTTATAAGTAATAAGGATGCTTTTGTAATTAAAGCTAATTTTTGAAAGATTATATTTTTAGCCAAATTAGCATAAAGATAGGAGCAAGATAGAAGAATGTAAGGATTTAGAAGTTTTTCGAAGGACAAAAAATTGAAGTTGTAACATAGCAGAACAACATAGTACATGTTGTTGATTTCCATGCAGCTATGAGTTGTATTAGTTGTAGAGGTTGCCTTGTAAGTTTTTTGAAGGAATGAAATATTGATTTGAAGGTGTAATTATTTGTTTATGCTTCTATGTTTGAAGTTTCATTATTGTGTGATTCATGCATTGCTATTTAGCATTAGGACCTAATCACTAAGTATTTTGAAAATTTCTTCATGGTATTAGAGCTTAGGGCTTGAAATCTGGAAGAGCAGGGAAGAAAATATTGGAAGGATTTTCGTGAGGAAAATTGCATCTAAGTACAGGTAGTTGATAGGTTCCTTGATATATTTGGTCAACACCAAGCCCGATATAAGTTTTGCAGTGAACACCTTGAGTTTGTTCATGGCAAAACTAAGGTAGGAGCATTGGGTAACAACAAAACATTTGCTTAGATATTTGAAGGGCACAATGGAATATGGTTTGAGATATCTTGGAGATAGTGAAGTGAAGTTGCAGGGATATATAGATTTTGATTGGGTAGTGTAGCAAACAGGAAGAGCACCTTAGGGTGTTGCTTTTGCTTGGGTTCAAGAATGGCATCTTGGGTCAGTAGGAAGTAGATTTCGGTGGCACTAAGCACAATAGAGGCAAAGTATATGGCAGCTAGTACCGCTAGTTGTGAGGTCATTTGGTTTTGCAAGTTACTTGTAGGGTTGTTTGATCAAGAGTTGGATTCCATGGTCATTTGGTGTGATAATCAGAGTTGTGTCAAACTCTTAGAGAATCTAGTGTATCATGAAGGGTCCAAGAACATAGAGGTCAGATATCACTTCATCAGAGATAGGGTTCATATTTGAGTAGTGAAGCTTTAGTACATCTCCATCGATTAGCAGGTAGCTGGATATTCTAATCAAGCCCTTAGCAAAAGGGAAGTTTGAGGCTTTTAGAGAAAAAATTGGATTGGTGTAGAATTCCTTCCTCGCCAAGAGGGAGTGTTGACTATTTTAGCTCAAATAGGAACTTCCACATAGGTTTAGTGTGAACGTGCAGGGAAAATTTCAAGTGGTAAGAGTTAGTCTATTTTGCATTTCACTTTGAAGGACTAAAAAGAGTCTTTTATTTAGCTAAGTAAGGCTAAAGTTTAATTATTCATTAGTGATTAGACTAATCTTCCAACCCATCTTTGTAAGTGATAATAATGCTTTTGTAATTAAAGACAATTTTTGGAAGATTAGACTGAATTAGTATAAAGACATGGGCAAGATAGAAGATTTTAAGGCTTCAAAGGTTATTCAAAGGATTGAAAAACTGAAGTTGTAACATACCAAGACAACATAGTATATGTTGATTTCCGCGTAGTTGTGAGTTGTATCAGTTGTGGAGGTTGCATTGTATGTTTTTCGAAGCAATGAAGGACTAATTTGATGGTGTAATTGTTTGTGTATGCTTCCACATTTAAAGTTTTCATTATTGTGTGATTTATGCTATGTTATTTAGCATTAGGACATAATCGCTAGGTATTTTGAAAATTCTTATGAAACTTCTACCTTTCTCTTTCATGATTTTCTGTAACTGTACCCATGTCATGTTTTCATAAGCATTCATTTTGGGGATTACTAGTAGAGTTTAGTTCAAGAGTTGCTACTCATCTACTTCAATTTGTGGGGCCTTTCGTCCATCATATTGTTATATATTCTTGGAATTCATGAAAATTGTAGGGTGGTCTAGATGAATGGCTTTTTGAATAAGACCCGAGGTCGCTATCTTAGTAGGGTAAATTCTTCATATTGCATTGTTGCTATCTTTACATACTGAGATTTTGCATATCATTGATTGTCTTTCTCATGTTAGATTTGCATTAGGGCTTTACAATTTTTGTAGTGCATTCATGCTTTATTGTTCATAATGAAATTGGGAAGTTATGAATTTTGCTTTTTCTTACCTTACTCTTTATATTTCTAAAAATAGGAAAATAGAGGTATTAGATTTGGAATTAAGGCTATTAGTTATTACTATTTTGTGATGTTCCATGGATATGAATCCCCTACCAAAAAGCTTGTGTTTTGTGGGTAAGGACATCTTGTAGAAGGTGAGATGGGGATGAAACTTTCCCCTATTGTCCCATGGGTGTTATTTGTAGGGGTGGCCATCCTTGGGGAAACCCCTTATAGGGGATGCCTAAGAACCCATTGATGTCCCTCTTAATGGTTAGGGGACGCCTCAATGTCCTTTGACTGTATAAGTACATTAGGGAGTCCCAAAAGTATAAAAATGAAAAGTGCTTAAATTAAGAAAGTACACTTCTAAAATAAAAGGGCAAAACCTAACCCTAAAGTGAAACAAGGGCCCCTTACAAAAGTTATAAATACGATAGCTTGCCCTCAATTGAAATTACCACTAGCAATTTGCACTAAGAGGAAGAATCAGAGTCTGCACTTCAATTCTTGATTCATCACTATCATCAATTTAAGTTAAAAATTGAACTTCAGACAAATCTGTCAACTTTGATAGTTGTTTTTTGTTTAGGATTTCAATGTTGAATTAAATTAAATTATAAAACCATTGGATGAACAAAAATCATTGGATTAATCATGATAGCTATGTTTTTCTTTATAAGACTTAACAGTCTAAATTTTTTAGTTTAAAAGTTTCAAATTTCAAATCTCAAACTTTTGTAGCAAATATTGAAATATTAAAAATCAATAGATAGCTAGTTAATTATGTTAATTTTTTAGATATTAGGGTTTTTCTCAAAGTTTATATGTATAATGATAAATAGATAGCTGACTTAACTTTTCCATATCCTTTACTTCTATGTCTTGTGCAATTTGAATTAATAAAAACATTAGTAAAATCCTCTTTAGTTTTAATTTTAACTTTTTAGTTTGTAAATTTTTTAGTTTTAATGTTGTCACTCAAACAAGAATTGCATCTTTTGTGCATACTTTGCTTCTACACTTCATGCAACATGAAGTAAGAAAACAAAAGTGAAAGCTTTGTTTGAAGAACTAGTTTATTTTTTAATTTTATTATTGGGCTAATCAATTATCAAATAAACAAAGTTGAAGGAACAAGTATTGCAACTTTACGTATCCTCTACTTCTACGGTTAATATGACTTGAAGTGAGAAAAATGAAAAGAAAATCCTTGTTTCTTGAGAATTTGCATTACGTTTATGTAGTAAAGTTAAAGTTGCTGAAACAAATTTGGTACGGATACAAGTACACGGGTACACTACATTGACAAAACAATTTTTTTTTGGGCTAGGTACATTTTTGGTATGTCTGTACAAAAAAATACAAAAATCATAAATATATACATGTAACCAGCATAAAAGCATGAGTTAAGTTCAAAATACCACATATCATGTGTATGTTAAACAAAACTATCATAAATATTACAAATATAGTATACTGATTCCATATCAATTCGCCAAACTCGAATGTCATGAGAGATATTCATCGTTCAATATCAAAATAAATAATACACAATGGCCCTGCCTGCGAGTTGCTTTCTTAATAAATTCATCACCTAGCTAGCCTCTATGTTTTTGTCTATTTCCTCCAACTTATTTTGCTCATTAATAAATATAGAAAATAACTTATGTTCCACCAAGTTTCTGGTACGGGGGGGATGACGGAACAGTGGAACGCATTTCGGGGATGACAGTTTTTTAGGGGATTTTTGGGGATGGGGGGATGGCTATATATATAGATAAATTTTAAGGGAAATTTCAGATATTCATATGAGTAATGATAATCATAACAATGAACATTGATAAAGTTGCAAATGTAATCACCAATCATATTGACATATGCATTATAGAGTCAAACAAATTAATTCTACAGCTCCTTAATACTACAACTACTTAACTAGTAGCATAAAATGGGTCTCAAAACTGATTTACAGCATTGTGGGCATGTATTTGAGCATTTACACCTCGCAAATAGAATAAAAGATGTAAACAGCAGCCATAACTGTAATATACATTATTTTTTACACCTTATGTTTGTTGGTATCAGTAGCATGTTGCATTGAATCAAGTATAAACACATAAGTAAATTTTAATCTGTGCTAGATAATTGCACAGTGGAATACTAATTAAATTACAGACAGGTGGTATAATAGCAGGTTTTCCTTGTGAATTGTTCAAGGGTGTTGCTAACACAGTTTAGTTCTCTGTGTATTTGCTACCATATTTTATAATTCGTCAGGACTTGCTATTTGGTTGTATTATTCAACTCTGGACAAAGCTTTAAAGAGGGAAAGACTTCAAGAGTTTGAAAGTTGTAATCAACTTCAAGTCAAAAACCAAGAGTTGAGAAAGGTTATGACAAACTTGGAAATGGAGAAGCAAGAGTTGGAAGATAAACTGGCTATTCAAGGAGGTTTCATAAAAAAGCATTAAAAAAAACCTTTTTAATTTTCACACCTTTTTTTTTTGTGTTTTTTTGCTGCTGGAAAATAGGGGACGGTCGATAGTCCCTGAGACGGTCAAGGGACGCCTGGGTGTCCCTTGATCGACCCCGGAATGTTTCCCCAATTTTGGAACGTCCCCAAAAAAAGGAAACATTTTGGGGACACCTGGGAAACGTCCCCAAGGTGTCCCTTGTCCCCCGAAACGTCTCGGGAATGGGTACGGGGGGCAAAAGTCTAGGGGATGTGTCCCTATGTACCATTGAAAATAACCAATAGGAAACAACAGCTACCACAAATCATAAGAGTTTAAGGAAAAGGTTTTTGTGTACAAGTGTAGATCAACAATGGACAATTATGTATCTCATGTTGCTTCAATGGTGCCTACAAAGTTGCACAAAGTTGTTTTTCCCAATGGTAGTGTGCAAGATTTTCATTGGAGTGTTAGAGTGGTTGAGCTTGTTTTGGAGAAAAAATAGTTTGTGTGCCATGCAAATGAGCTTTACCTTGGGTGACAAATAAATCCTCCGTTAGTTGATGAGGGTCAAGAGTTCAAGCAACTTTATTTTCTTTTGTTGATGCAAAAACTCAAAGGAGTCCTTTTTGGTGCATGGACATGGAGTCACTTATATTCATAGACAATTCTCCCACCAAAAGTAGTGACCATGGCAAAAACAACAGAAAAGTCCTTCCACTATTGTTTGGTGACATTTTGCTGAAAAGAGAAAGGATGCCAACTTTTCAGTGAAACAAAAAGCATAGGAACTACCAAAGTTATAGTAAGGGTTAAGGACAACTTTTTGAAGGTCAAAAATCGAAGAAAATTGGTCAAATTCACATTGAAAATGGTGTTCATTGCTTGGAGGTTCCTTGGAATCACTCAAGTAAGCTCGGGTTCAATTGTAAATGATTTGGGCTTTAAAATTTCGTGCCTTGCTTGAATTTGTAGATGAATCGGTCTTTATTCCAATTCCTAAATGTTGTGTACCTAGAATTGTTGTGGTTTTGGGCTGATGTGATAACTTAATGGTAAAGTTAACTATAAATTTTATTTCTTGCAATGTCATTTAGAGTTCTTAGTCTCATCACATAAGTGACATAAAGGAGGTTTGGAATCTAGAGATTTAAACTAAGAATGTAGATGAGCAATGGGGGGTGGGGTGGGGAATGGTGAGCCCTAAAGATGGTTCAATTGGGAGTGGTTTTAATTTCAATTGCCCTTCAATGGTGTTGGAAGATTTTGCCAAGGTTCCATTTGATAAGAAGGCCCCTTTATGCTACAAAGATAGTTTCAAGCAAGTCTACCAATTAAGGGGGAAGTTGGCTATAGAAATGTCATCTTTAGGCCCTTAAATTCTATGACAACATTACTAGAGTGACCGCATATCTTCTTCAAATCATTGGAAAAAGGGTTGTGGTATGTGTTACTCCATCATTGAAGTAGAGAGTAGAGTTAAGAAAATTGTTTGGTGGTGAGCACTCTAGTTACACACCAACTACCATGACATCAAGGGCTAGTTGTACTTCTTGACAGCCACAAGTTCCTCTTTTTCCATTGAGTAAAATAGAGCCTTAGAGGAAACATAGGCTTGTGAATTCATCTCAAGCTTCCAACTTGGTGGTAAAGTTTTTCAATGTATAGGCTCAATGTAACATGGCTAGCAAAAATCAGAACTATATATATGTACATATATACATATATATGTGTTTTTTAATCATGTGAGCACTTGATGGGATTAATAGTACTCAATTTGAGTAACACGAGATCATCTTACAATCTTAATCAGATTCATGATTGTATTCATTGGGATGTGAACATTCCTCAGCTCCAAATTTTTGAAGTTAACACGGGTTTGGACTTAAAGTCTTACCTTCACTATCAAAGACAAGATGCTGAATTAACTGAATACTAAGAGATTCTAGGTCTGCAAACAACTATGTACTTGAAAGCTCAAATAAACGGATGTGAGGATTTTGTTATCTAAGATTTACTTGCTTGATTGGGTCTCAAGGGAAGCTTGGACTTGAATAATCTTGGCATTCCTTATGCGGAATCAGACTAAACATAGATTGAATAGATCTCGAGTTTGAATTTCATATTATTTGGTGTTATAGGTATCTAATAGATGTGAGCACTTTATTAAACTTGCCCTACTTGCTTGCTTAGTTCTAGACTGAATTACATGTGGAGTTTCCTATAGATGCAAACACTTTAAGCAATCTAATTAACTTTGCCCTGTTGTGACCTTTTCACACATCGCCCCATCGCTGATGGGGACCCCCATTTGCCTGCTGGTTTTTAGGGTTTTGTCTCCTTGCAACGGTTACGTGAGATCATTTTGTTAAGAGTTTCAGATCAGTTTGCCGAGAGTTACCCGAGCCAAGTCCGTAATTCATGCTTGAATTAGTGCGTAGACGTCATGGAAGCGCTCAGAAGGCCCAGGAAACGAAGATCGCCTGTGAATTCGGCCAATTCTGAGACTTCCTACTTTTTAGGAAATCTTGCTTTTTCGATTTTTTTCATTTTTTTCATTTTTGGACCAAATAAGGTTCCCTATTTTTTAGGGTTTGCTTTTTTCTATTTTTAGAAAGTTTCTATTTTTGGAAAGTTTCTATATTTAGAAGGGTCCCGAGTTCTGAAAACGCACTCAGAAGTTCCAAAACTTGATAGAACTCTCAGAAAATCAAAGAGAAAATTTGAAAAATTGTTGAAAAATCTGGAAAAAACAGTCAAAAAGCATGAAAATCAGACCCAAAAAACATTGAAATCTGAAGAAATCAGGTCAAAACCAGTCAGATCTGAGGTTGAAATCACCAAAAATCGGCTCGAGAGGATGAAATTTGTGAAAAAATTGGTTCAAGTCTGAAATTCGCCATGGAAGAAGGATGAAGGAAGATGTCTAGAAGTCTGGAAGTTCATGGAGTTCGCCCAGCAGTAAAGAGGAATATCCAAACACCCTTCAAAGTCCGCCCAAGATCATCCTAGGATCATCTAAAGTCCGCCATGTGCAAGAAAGGAAGTGCCAAAAGGTCTTGAAGTCCGCCCTCAACATCCTAACTCCCTCCAAAGTCCGCCATCCACTCAAGAGGCATGTCCAAAAGGTTTGGAAAGTCCGCCTAGGCATGTGAGAAGATAAAAAATCAAATTTTTTGCTAAGTATTGATGCCTACCAAGGGGAATTTCGAAATTTAGCTAAGTGTGAAAGCCTAAAAGGGTGGAGAATCATTTCCAAAGGGATAAAATGTTGAGACAAATGCTAAGAAGCTTTGAAGTCCGCCCTAGAAAAGTGAGAAATCCGCCATATTTGTCCAAGATGCTAAAGAGGTCCTCCTAGGCACATGAAGAGAAAAATAATGATTTTTGCTAAGTGTTAGTTAGTCCAAGAAAAAAATTCGAATATTTGCCTAAGTATAGAGGCTAAAAGATGAAAAATGAAGATTTTTGACTGAGTATCATGACACTTTCAAGAGATTAAGTGCCAAGTTTGGAAGGACACGTGCTAAAGAAGATTGGGATATGGCAAGAAATAAAACAAAGTATGCTTAGCACAAAAGGGGAAGATAAATTAAATTTGCCTAAGTATGGTGAAAATGTTGAGAAATTGACAACTTTGGCCGAAGAAAAATGCACGAGGCGAAGAGAATGGAAGGATCGCCCTTGGCCAGAAGGAAGAAGAATTTGTCAAGCGATGAAGACATCCAGACAAGGATTTTGCCTAGAAAAATTCGACTGAGCAAGGAAATATTTGACTTTGGCAAAGGAAAATATGCTCGGTGCTATTAAAATTTCGCCTCGGCAAAGAAAAATAAGGATCTGGCAATAAAATTTTCGACGAAATGGCTTAAATTTTGGTTTGGCTAGACGAAATTGAGGATAAAATTGGAAAATACACTCTTAGCCAAGAAAAATAAAGAGAAAATCGAAATAGCCATGGGTCCAAAACGAACGGGTTGGAATAAATTAAAATATTTTTAATATTTTAATAATTTATTTTCAACTGCTTGGAAATTTAAAAAATGCCTTGGACAAAATTAAATGTGCCAGACAAGAATTGGAAGAAAAATAAAGTGCGCCAGGCAGAGATGAAATCCGACGGGCAAAATTAAATTCGCCATGAATTTAATTAAATATTTAATATTTTCTTTTAAAAAAATTCGAAAAATCAAAGATAAACATTAAGTGAAAAATCGAATTTTTGAGGATCAGTAAGATTTGCTTGGATAAGCTCGAGACTGATTCTTTTCGAAAAATAAAAGGAAACTTGCCTGTTTGGATAAATGAAAACAAATCAAGATCGAGAAAGAATATGGCAGTTGCTAAAACGAATTCAATCCTTCAGCATTATAATGAGTTTCAGCAACTCATTTTTCACACACAGCTGAAGAGAAATTTAATCTTTCTCGAAATTATCAGGCAATTGATTGATCAATAAGCAAAGTCGAATTTTCCAGAAGGTGAAATAGTGTTACGCTGAAGAATTTTTCGCAGGAAAAAAGAAGAGATTTATTGAAGGCTGAAATTCTTCTGTGAAGAGGGGCGCACTTCTTCTTTTAAAAATCAGATTTTTAAATCTGATTTGCAGCCAATAGTTCTTCACTGAGGTTTGATGTTCCGTCAAGTTGATTTGCTATCTCTTTTCTGTCCTTTCACCTTGACGAAGTTTTGACGAAATTCTTAACTTCATCCAAATTATTTTCAGCTTACTTTTTTGCAACAATTCAATTATTTAACCAGCTGAAAGTAAATTTTCGAATCCAAGGCGCGAGATTTAATTATTTGGAAAAGTCTCTGTATTAATGTTAATTTTATGACTGCAGGTTGACGACCACGGCAGGCGAACCATCAAAGAAGCTGAAAATGAAGTTTGCCAGCAAGGGAGCTCAGCAAGAGACCAAAGTCATTTCAAAATGGAAGAATGTCGTGGACACCGATCTCGGACATGTAGACTTTGATGAGTTCAAGAAAAGAGTGTATGGGCAGAAGGGACTTCCCACACCAATAGCCAGACGGATAGTCAGAAATGGGATATTTCAGGCAGCTGGATTCCCACCGGCAATGGATTGTGCGGAATTAATGGTGGAATGTGCTCTCCACTATGACGCTCAGAAGAGACAGATCATCGCACCTGATGGAAGAGTCTTGGCGCACTTAGGTGAAGTGGCAATCCAGGAGACCTTCGGCATCCCGGAACATTCACGGACGGTCTATAAGACCAAGGAAGAAGCCAAAAGATTATATGACAGCCAACCAGATTTGTGCGCCACAACAGTCAACAAGGCATGGTTAGACAAGCCTAAGCCTTCAATCAAGAAGTTGCCCAAGAGACCTCGTCGGACAGACTTCAAGGAAGATTTTGGGGATATCATACTGATGCTGAATAGAATAGCTGGTAACCCGCAAGGCGCCTTTTTCGAGAGCTGGATGTACTATTTCATGGACGAGATCACCTCTGGTGTCAAAATGTTCAACTGGTCACGGATGATAAGTGACAACCTTCATGAGCAATTGATCAACCTTGAAGAGACTAAGTCTTTTCATATGAGTTCGTATGTTGTATACCTGTTGGCCAGATCATACAAGTATCCAGGGTTGATCTGCAAGGGCAAAATTGGCAACGGGGAGAACGAACTCAGGCCTTACGACTGTTACCCACAGCTCCAATTGAAGGAGAAGACTCACTTCAGGAGGGTGCATGATGCCTTCCTAATGCATATTACCAGAAAGCTTCAAGGAGGAGTGCATCAGAGGCTGAGCCACGAGGCGAAAAGTCTTATCAGTAAATACGAGTCTTGGTTCATCCAGTTCCCTAAGTTCACATATGTCAGGATCCAGGGATTTATTGGAAATCCCTATAAATTGCCCATCTATCCGACAAATCGGATGATCTTGCTCGAGGTCTTGAGACAATTAGAAGAATACCAGAATATCCAGAGGCCAACCAAGAAGGCGTCCGTCACATTCCCATTCTTCATCGGGAACATGTTGGAGTATTGTCCATCAGCACAGGCAGCTGAGAGTGCAAGGTTGGAGATCCAATGGTATCCTTTCACGGCCTACAAGTCCAGGGTCAACTATGACCCACATCATAACATTCGGACAGTGGAAGGAAGAAAGTACAAACACAGGATGGAATTGGAAGATTTCTGGGCAAATGCTGCCGATGAGTATGAGGTCAGATGGAAAATGTGGTCCAGGATGCCACTAGATTTCAAGAGGGCAATTGAGTTTTGCCGGGTGCCTGATCAGTTACAAGATGATGGAAACCACGTCCAGCCACGCTTCGAGGAAAGCCGACCTCTTCCTCCAGTGAAATGGTCAGAACCCGAGCACGCAGACCTGGCAACCTTAATGACGCCGGTGACTAAATACTCTCAGTGGTGGGTTGACTATCATGCCCAAGAATTGAGACAAAGAGGAATCACGCTCACATATGATCTACTGAGCGAGGCAGAGTCATTCTTCTAATGCCGGTGCATCCCATCAGGACTTGGTCGGGATCAGAGAGAAAAGGAAGGAAATAATGCCAAGTGCTGAGCCTGCTTCCAAGAGGCATAAGGGAGAACCTTCTCGTTCGGCGGCATCCCGGAACCTTGACGAGTTGGTAGCCACTATAGACGAGTCCTTGGTAGAAATGCTTGAACCTCCTGCAGTTCAGGAAGTGAATGATGAACCTATTCAGCTAGATGATGAGGAGCCCTTGTCACCTACGGGCACAAAAATCTTAGGTTCAGACAATGAGATAGAAGCCCGGAATAACGACTTCGAGGAGGGAATGATTTCCGCTCTCAGGGAAGTTATGGATGTTCCGAATGAAGAAGAGGTTAAGGTAGAGGATGGAGTTGAGCAGTCGACCATTCCAGACTGGCTATTAGAGAGAATGAAGATCCAGGTACCTGCAAAAGCTCAACAAGATGAGGATGATACTGCTGATTTCTTGGCAAGGCTAGAGCAAGTTGCAATCAAGAACCCTGCTAAGAAATTCTCCACCATTCAGAGGAGTGAGACAGGCAACCGTTCCGTGCACATTGCAGTACCTACGGTGGACAAGCCACAGGACGAGATCACTCCCCAAGAGTATGCTATAACCACTGTTGACCTTGGCCCGACCTCGAAAGGTCAAGAAGTAGAGGAGTTAGATAATTCCGTCTTGACCATCAAAGCGAGACTGGAGAAGGAAGTGGCTAAGAAGGAGGAGTATAAGAAGGAGGTCGAACGTCTTAAGGAATATATCCAACATTTGACCCAACCACTTGATCAAGGCAGTGCGATTGTTCCTCCTCTTCTCAATTCATCACAGGAGGTGACCAAGGATGTCGAGTGCAGGATGGTGACGGCCAAGGAAGCTCAAGACTGGGTGGCGAGTGAAGGCACAGAAGCTGCATTGTTCATGGAAAAGTTGGCACTGGCTTATGGGTGAACTTCATGCTTTCTTTCCAGACTTATGGATATGGCGGAAACATGGGAAGGACTTCCGGATATGCAAGAGAGGCTTATTCCATGCCTCAGGCTATTGAAAAGCACTCCAAGAGAGGAGTTGGTAGACAGGAAGGTGATTGCTGCAGGAGCAGCATATGATTTCAATCATTGGTTTTGGTCAGTAACTATACGTAGGGAAGTTTTGGAGAAGGCAAAAGTGGATGGACTTAGAATCAAGGAGCAGGTAAAGGACATCCGAGATAAGATTCACATGACAGCTGCAGAAATGTTTGAGCAAGAGATCGTCCGAGAAGAGGATATGCAGTTGGAGGAGCTGAAGCGAAAGGTTAAGGAAGTTTTCTTCTTGACTACTGGACCACTTCTAAGAAAGGATTTTGCGGAGGTGACAAGTCTTTCGGCCATCCGGAATGACTTTAGGAAGCAGGAAGCAAAATAGGCGAATACCTTTGCCAAATGTGCAGAGAACTTGGACGAGCTCGAATTCCGGATCAGCATGCTGCCACCTGTCACGATGGAGGAGGTCATTGCAGTAGTGTCCAGATTCGCCAAGCATAATGCTGCTCTGAAGGATAAGGACGCCTCTCCTAGATGATAGCTGGAACTGCCACTTTACTAATTGATTTCTGGTTGATAACTCTTGTTATTTTGGGAAACCCTAATTAGGGTTTGGTTGTAATAATCTTGGCCGTTAATCTTGTTTTAATCTCGGCCCTTCATTTCATTTTTGAAACTCTATATAAACTGATGCTCTCTCACTTTCATTTGTGTGGAGATAGAATATGAAATTGTTGCATTGAGACTATTTTGAATAATAAAAGCTCTTGAGCATGATTTGCCTTGAATAACTTCTTATTATCAAATAGTAAGCGAGGTTGCATATCATCTTCCGCCATAGATTAAAGTTAAAGTTAGATTAAGTAGAATTTGCTTTGAAAGTTGGTTAATTGAATGAGAGATTGATCGTATTGATTCAATGGTGAAGTGTAGCTCATACTTTCTTCGAATGGATGATTTGCATTCGATGCGTAAAGTTAGCCTGAGCTCTTAATTGTGGAAACTTAACTTCAGCCTCATTCGAGGTTTGAAAATTATTCTCACAACCCTTGAAGATTGCACCCATTTTGCGTATGTTGTCCTGCAGGAGGCGAAACAAAGTGTGGTTTATTTCCCTTCACTGAATCTTATTGTCTCTTGAATTCTTAGGCATAGACTAGATTCCCCTAAACCCTATCCTTTTGCCATTTTTTGAGATCCATCGAAAGTCCTAAATGAAGAGAGCCTTTAATGATAAATTCCCTAAGTCCTCAACTTGTGGAGATTTTCTTACGTAAGTCCCCTTGTTTATTACCAGCATATCACAACGGCCATTGAGCTTATCCACACGTTGAGACCCGACTAAAGAAACCTTGGAATCGCCATATGATCTTCTCGCAATCTTAGCATACGCGGTGGTTTTTCAAGAGAGGATAGAGTGTCTTTGGACATTTTATTCTGTGTGTTCGGTGGATGATAAAACGTACACCAACATGCCCTTGATTCCAAATTTCAATGATGAATATCTTTGGTAGACGTGAGAGTATTGTGAACTTGACTTTACATAGAGATTCTGGGTTCAAAATCATAATGACATATCCTTGAAGACTTCCACAAATGCGAGTCTCTTTATGAATTCTAATTTATTTATGTTTCTTGGGTTTGGACTTAAGAATCTAACATCCTTAAGAGGACTTGTGCATGTGAGAATTTAATCAAGACTATCCTAAACATGACTTTGGTGCCAAATATCATATTTACCCATTTTCCTAGGGACACATGTTAGCTAAGGCTCAATTCTGAGAGGATTGATGGACTAGAACCACTTGGAAAAGATCTAAGGTTAGGATTCTCTTTGGAGAATCAAGGGTCTAGAATTATCTCTACAAATTGACATTTGGGATTCATGTTAACTCTACACAAAATTATAAGAAATGAAAATTAAATTTCAATCTTGAAGCAAGATCTAGCTAATTTACTTCTTGTAAAGAGAACATGGAGACTGGGTAAGATATTTAGGCATAGACATGATTGAGATTTTGGTCCTTGACAACTAGCTGTAGTGACTTTAGGAAATTCCTAAATTTACATGGCCTTAGCAAGTTAAATTCTTAGCATGATTTACAGGTTTTGAACCATCACTTATACACTCCAATTTAATGTACTCAAATCAATTAACTGCATTTGCTAGAACATCACATAATCATATCACTTGTCTCACTAGTTAACAAAATAAGGATAATAGTAGCACTTTATTAAGCAAATATCAAGGCCTTAAACGGATTATGATTGGCTTTGCCAATATCCATGATGATGTCTAGGTGTTACAAATACAAATTCTTTATACATATTCAACTTAGTGTTGTCTAATACATGTGAGTGAACATGAGTTGTCTCCAATTGATTTCATCACTACTATAAGCTCTAATCAATTAGTTAAACTCAAAAACATTTCAAGATTTTTATTGATCACACATTACAATGACTCACATAATCTAAGACTCTATTCTTCAAGACAACCTTTGCTATCTTCTCAAATTGAACAAGAATTTGAAGATTGTTCTTTTCCCTTCAATGATATGGTAGTCTTTGGCTATATCGTCTTGGATAGTCCAAGATAGTTTCTTGCTCATCAATCCATAAATTTTTAGACAAGTTGAGACACATTAATTTAAGATACTACCAAGCATTTGGTCTATTGGTTGCTTTAGCTAATCATTCTAGGTATAAATCAATAATCATTTGTTAGTATGAACTATATGAGTATTGAAATCATGAGGTTAGATATCACCCAATTTTCTTTGTTAGGTTATCAAGTTCAAAGGCCATCCCAAGTCTTATGTTTGCTTTTTCACCTAGCCACCCTCATAGGTGTTAGTGAGGTGATGGTTCTTAGAAAGTTCATGACCAGTCTACTAGTGGGGATCCTTAGATTACTAGGTTTATTAGCCACTACTCAACCAATTCGAGATCGAGGCTTGTTGGCTACAACCTACAAATACACATACAAGACACAACATCTAGACATTCATCAATTGTTGTACAAATTGGGAGGGATACAATCTATTTAATTGGCCCAAGCACATATGAACAAAGGAAGCGTCTTGTTTGTACTACAACAAGGAACTATGTCGTCTCGCTACAACGAAAATGATCGCCACCTTGCTACAATTGAGATGGCCAACCAAGATGGGCTTCATCTGGCTTCAACCAAGATGGTTGTGGAGCTCCACTCTCCAACATGGGTGGATATATAACTCCATTAAGACCTTAGGGCTAATCACACATTTCACTTGTAGAATTGTCCTTCACATTGGCTCATATGCATCCTGTGTTTAACATATGTAGAATTATCCTTGACATTGGCTCATATGCATCCTGTTTTACATATGTAGAATTATCCTTGACATTGGCTCATATGCATCTTGTGCTTAACAACTTATACACAAGAATCATGTCACACACTTGACACCATATGACACAAGACTACCTATACATGAAAGTCAATCACAAATTTAACACATCAGGCTTCAACTTGGATACAATGTCAAGATGTGACTACAAGTACACAAGAATTTGGCTTCAACTTGGATATATTTAGGCAAGACATTGGTCTCAAACTCATTTATAGTTTCAGCACCACATTATACCTTACCAAGGTACATTGCTGCCCCTTTCTTTGTATTGCTTCAATTCCTTTGCTTCTAGCACAACTATCCTACACGAGTGTTCTTTGATTAAACAAACTTCAACCTTTGAATTCTCTCAATATTTATAGTCTCGAGTCTTTTCTCTTTGGATTTTACTTGCTAATTTCACTAGTGCCATAAATTCTATCCTTGCTCATGAAATTGTTTCATAATTTCATTCCTTGGGATTGTCTACCATGCAAATTCTTGGCTTTGTTTGATTGGCCGAATTCTCAATAGACCTCAATAAATACCCAAGACAAAAAAAAAAGCTTAACACAATTAGAGGGAAAAGTAAAAAAATGTTGAGCAAGGAAAACTATAACAATCCCAACAAACATGGAGGGAGAAAAAAACAAAAAAGATTACAATTCAATGGCCAAGAGGACATACCTCAGTTCCACGACTTGAATAGCTGCATTTCTCTTCTCTAGCACTCTTACTTTCCACACTCAACCAAAAAGAATGTGCAGAAATGACAATTTTAGGCTATTTAGAAAGAAACTCATCCTTGGCAAGTAGAAAAGGGATATGTGTCCCTTTCCTTTCCTTTCCTTTCTTGCATGTTAGAGGTTCCTATTCTCCTAGGGGCTTAGTCATGTCTAAAAAAGTCCCATACCAAAGGCTGATGGGACCCCTAGCTTATCCCCTCCAGGAAGCACCTTTCTAGCTCTACTCAGAAAAAGGGTAAGAAGTTGTAATCCAATTTTTTATTTTTATTTATTCTTAACATCAGTAGCCAAAGCCATGGTTTAAGTACCCCTAAGTTCCTAACCGACTAGCCCACCTAGCTAACTAGTCACTGTCAGCATTTTCAGAGAAGGAAAAAATTGATCTAGGAATAGAAAGTGAGTAATATGGTGATGTGGTTTAGGGGGTCCCCTTACCCCTCTCCACTCCTCCAGTGGACCTGAAATATGCACTCATTGCACCCATTAGTACATCTAAGCGAGATAACATACAGGTATAGAATCCTCAAATATTAGAGTTGGTGCATGTATCCATGCATGCATACATGACCATATCAACACACGTGAAGAATAAATCAGAATCAAGCCATAGAATAATCATGAACATAAGAAAGGGGCATTTAAAGCACATGATTAATTAGCCATTATCCTAAATTCTGTTAATAATAATCAGTGTTAAGCTTAAAGATACGGTTAATCATTCTTGTTTCATAATTATCGCATGCAACATGTGACATGCAAAATGGCCTGCTAATATGCATGGAGAACACGTACACATCCTGTTCATAGATATATGATAAAATCAGAGTCTCATGGCCGAGATGATAATGTCAAATCTACACAACCCAAAATCCATATACAAGATACAAGAGAATGTCCAACTGTTCAATAAGGCATAGGACAATGAGATTCTTATCAGTTGGTGCGTCAAAATGGAGAAAGGTGGAGTGGGGCATCACATCTTCATTTCAGTTGTCATCTACAAAAGTAAATCTGTCAGTTATATGTATCTAATATTATATTATGTGTATCTATAAACATATTGATCAATGCTATAAAATTTAAAATTTCTAGGTTCCAGCAACTCCTTGTTTATGTTAAATAGATAAATTGGTAATATTCGGAAACCTAGTATTAGGCCTCTCCATACTAAGAAACTTGGGTAAATCTGATCAACTAGTTTCTGCTATTTTAAGAGGAAAAAATGATGTTAATATTCTTTTTAAATTGTATACAAGGTACTCTAAGAAAAAATTGTGCCCGGAAAGTTCAGGCCAAATTTATCTGGCAAAGATAGGATGTACCTGGTCTGTAAATTGTAGTTCATTGTTCTTGAATTGCTTTAAATTTGTCAGAGAAGTAGAGATTAGCAGTATTTAATAATATATATTGCATGTCTGTATAATTTTTTTTTGGGATGAAGACTGTTTTGGATGTAGGCACGGGTAGTGGTATCTTGGCGATTTGGTGTGCTCAAGCTGGTGCAAGGAAAGTATATGCTGTTGAAGCAACCAAAATGGCAGATCATGCTCGTCAACTTGTGGCAGGGAATGGCATGACCCATATTGTTGATGTAATCATAGGATCAATGGAGGATATCGTCTTACCTGAGAAAGGTTAGAACATTTAGTTCACAAAACTTATGGCACTTATGCTAAAATTCTCTGCAGGCTGCTTTATTCTAGATACATCTTTGATTTCTTATTTTTAATAATGTTTCATCCTGCTTCTTGTAGTCCTATGTAGATTTGCATTCTTCCTCTTCCTCTTTATCCCTCCTTTCTCTCTCTTTTAATTGATTTATGAATTGTTTGCATCTGTTCTAGTGACCTGGAAGGTTGTGGGTGTTCTGAACTTAGCTTTTATTTCATCATAGTGATAAGCTACCTTTTGTCTGGTTCCAAGTTCATCCAATTCATTAATGCTTTTTTTTTATTTGGTAGTGCACAAGAATATCTTCATCATGATGCATGATTGGTTGCCCATGCTCTCTGATAATACTGTGGGATCCTTTGTTCACAGTTGATGTTATTATCTCTGAGTGGATGGGATATTTCCTGTTACGCGAGTCTATGTTCGATTCTGTGATTTGTGCTCGTGATCGGTGGTTAAAGCCTGATGGAGTCATGTATGTTTTTCATACTTCTTTTGCCATGGACTATAAATCTTAGATAGCTGGACAATTTGATTGCTTATTCTTATGAATGCATCTAATTCTATTTCGTATCTTGAAGCCAAATGAAAGTTGCTAATATTCCATTATTTGATGATTCCTACAGCTGACACATTGGGAAACTTCTTCTAGATGTGAACTGAGTGATTAGAAAATTAAATATGTTTGTTTAATACACCTTTAGTACATTCTTTATTAACTAATCAGGCGATCATCAAATTTCTGTTTTTTAGGTGAAAATGCCTTCATTTAGATCCATTGCTCTCCAATATCAATCATTTCCAACTTGTAATAGCAAAAAAAGAAACTACTGATTGCAGGGCTTTAGCTGGCTTGCCCAACGACTGGCATGCATGGATTGATGATCTTTTCTTTTGAAACAATATGTCAATTCCTTAGATGGTTCCTTTGCTTACAAGTAAACTTCTTGTAATTCAGTTAGCTGTTCTACTTGATCAATCAACAATCTGAACCAATTGTAAGTTAGGTCTGGAATTTGGGTTGGTAGATTCATTTGTGGTCTTTGCAATCCCTCATGTAATTATTCCCCATTTTTCCCCTTCCTATATGCTGTTATCCCTAAAACCCACCTGAAAAGATAAATTTGGATCTGAAGCAGTCTTTAATTCAAAAACAATTCCTTCTAGTTTTTTATGGCTACCATGGAGAGAATTTTGAAGGTTATTCATATTCTGGTAATGCCAATCTAGTAGTTGTTTTATCACTCACAATTTACAATCCTTCTCACTCTTGGTATTCATATGACTTACAATTACAAACACTGAGGAGTCAACCAATACGTGTTGGTATAAAAGCTTGCTAAATGCATCTCAAATTGCTGCAGCATCCTATGCACTTGCCTTGTTGCTCTATCATGTATCTGCCTCATGTGCAAAATGCAGTACTGTAATTCCTTGGCAGTCCCACTGCAAACTCTTGTGGCCTGAAGTGACTCCACACTAACAAACCTTAAGATGACACTTGCACAGTCAGATATTTACTAATAGCAGAGGTGAAGTCTGATGCTACAGCACTAACCTTGCCTATGTTTTGTGGCCATCCTCTTACCCTGCACCCTCCCCCCTCTCTCCCTGCCGCACCACCACCGCCTACACATGCACACTTCTTCAACTCTATTCATAGTGTCTACTGTATCCACCATTGATGAATCCCTTCATCTGCCTTAGACTTAGGAGGAAACGGAACTCACTAAGGGGAGCCCATGGACTTCTACTAAGTTTTCAATCTCCAACCTTCAGATCTTCTGTCTCAAAAGAAAATAGTCATATCTGTAGGAATGAATTGATAAAATACATGCAAGAGCACCTGCAGAAAGACATCATCATTCCCACATTGCCAGAAAAGATAGAAAATGGATGCTATATCCATTGAGATTCCTCCAAAGTTATAGTTCTTCATGGATGAAATGGAGTAAAGACTTTGGATGCCCAAAGAAAAGCATTAATTTGTTGTTTCATGGGGGTCTACACGGACCCAAAAACCTTTTTTAATGTGGGTACTATTATGAAGAAGTATAACATAGAGAATGATTACCAAGATATTTGATAACAAACTAAGGAGTGAAAGTCTCCTTAAATAAGAGATACAAATGCTTTATCTGTAAAAGATAAGAATGACAACTAAGAATGCAAAAGATAAGAGCTTATCTAAAAGAATAAAGAATATTCCTAAAGTTTATCCTAAAGACTTAATTGACCATTATAAACTTAATCTTACAATATTAATTTAATACCCTCCCTTAGTGGTCGATCTACTAACTACATCAAGCTTATCCCAAGATTTTACAAATTTGTCATGGCTCAAAGACTTGGTTAGAATGTCTACAGTTTGATCCTCAGTTGGACAATACTGGAACATCTTCTACAAGTTGCTTGATGAAATGACAATGAAGCTCTACATGTTTGGTACTCATAGAAGATTGGATTCTTGGTAAGCTTTAGTACCCCTTGATTGTCACAAAACAAGGGTGAAGGCCCTTCTTGAGACATTTGCATGTCTGAAAGCATCCTTCGAAGACATACTGCCTCACATGCTACTTTTACTGTTCCTTGATACTTTGCTTCGGTGAAGGAAAGAGCTACTGCCTTTTGCTTCTTGCTTCTCCATGTGACTGCACCTTTGCCAAGGCTGAAAACATATCTAGAGGTGGATTTTCTGTCATCAACAAAACCTGCCCAATTTGAATCTGTGAACCCAACCAGCCTAGGATCTTTGCTTTTCTTGTACAGATTGCCAAAGTCCAGTGTCCCTTTCACATATCTCAACACTCTCTTTGCTGCAACCCAATGTTTTGTCTTTGGTGCTATCATGAATCTGGAAATGAAACTCACAACATAGCTCAAATCAGGTCTAGTGGCTATAAGATAGATAAGGCTGCCCACTAGTTGCCTAAATGTTGACTCATTTATGACCTTTGAGTTTGTTATGGCTGAAAGGTTCAACCCTTTTTCCATAGGTGTAGATGAGACTTTGCAATCTGTCATTCTGAACTTGTTGAGCAAACTCTTAGCATTTTTAGATTGAGAAATAAAAATACCACCACTTGTTTGCCAAACTTCTACACCAAGGCAGTAATGTAGGAGGCCTAAATCAGTCATGTCAAAAGCTTTACTCAAATTACATTTGGTTTGTTCAATCAAATGTGCTTCACTACCTATAATAATGATATCATCTACATAAATGACTAGTAGAATGATCTCACAACCAATGCTTTTGACGTACTAATTTGGATCCAAAGGACTCTATTGGAATTCTTGTTCAACCAAATACTTGTCAATTTTTATGTACCATGCTTTGGGTGCTTGCTTCAAGCCATATAGAGCTTTTTTAGTTTGCATACTTGATGCTTTTTTCTAGCAACTTGAAAACCTTGAGGTTGAGACATGTACACTTCTTCCTCCAAATCACCATTGAGGAAGGCAATCTTTACGTCCATTTGATGGGCTTTCCAACCAAATTGTGTTGCCATGGCTAGAACTAAATGGATGGTGCTCATCTTTGCTGTAGGAGCAAAGGTCTCGTCATAGTCAATGCCTTCTCTTTGTGAGAACCCTTTTGCTACCAACTGTGCTTTGTACTTTTCAAGTGTACCATCAACTTTGTACTTGAATTTGTACACCCATTTGTGACTAATGGGTTTCTTTCTTGGTGGAAGATCTGAAAGATCCCAAGTCTTATTTTTCAAAAGACTCTTATGTTTAGTTTCCATGGCCTCTTTCCATTTAGGTTTTCCTTTTGCCTTTGCAAATTCTTGGGGCTCATAAACTCCTTGAAGATTGGCCAAAAGAGCAAAGTTAACTATGTTTTTTCTCTTGCCTCTTGATGATTTTCCTTCGATCATTTCATCATCCAAAGCATCTTGAATGGTGCTTTCCCACCACTTTTGTATCTTCTTGGAAGTCTCTTCTACCAAACCAATGTTATCATGATGACTTGGACTTCTTGTTTTTGTGTCATCTAGATGCTGATCGAGGTTATCCTCAAGAATTTTTTTGGGTACTTCTAACACTGTTACTTGCCTAGGAGATTCCACATGCTTAGAATCCTCCCCCTCTTCAGGTAGAGCTAGCAAAAGTTGAACATGTGAATCTTTAGCCTTGATAGGCCGATCTTTAGTAATCTTGATCTCTAAAGAGCGCTGGAAGGGCCCAACTTCCTCATGGATCACAACATCCCTGTTGAAAGTCAAGTGGTTAGAGTCAACATTAATCAGCTTGTAGGCTTTATGATTTTCACTGTACCCTGTAAGCATTAACTTCTTACTCTTGAAGTCTAACTTGGTTCTCTTTGCATTTGGAATCCAAACATATGCTGTAGAACCAAAGACCTTAAGATGACTCACTTTTGGTTTCCTCCCAGACCAAGCTTCCTTTGGGGTCTTCTCCTTCACTGCTTGTGTTAGAGACCTGTTGAGAAGCTAAACTATAGTGTAAACTGCCTCAACCCAAAATTTCTTGGTAATGCTCCTATTCTCCAACATACATCGGGCCATCTTTGTAATTGTATGGTTCCTTTGCTCAACTACTCCATTCTGCTATGGAGTATAGGGTGTTGTGTATTGACGTTTTATATTGTGCTTATCACAAAATTCATTGAATTCGTTTGAATAAAATTCACCTCCATTATCAAATCTAAGAGTTATGATGTCACATCTGACTCTTTCTCTACTAATGTTTTGAATTTTTGAAATTCCTTAAACACATCTGATTTTAACTTCAAGAAAAACACCCATAGTTTCTTAATGAAGTCATTAACAAACAAAAGAAAGTACTTAGCACTAGTGATCAATGCTGTATTCATTGGTCCACAAACATTTTGTAATGTCCCTAACCTGTTTTGTCTTGGAACTTGCTTGCTTAAGGTTAGGGTTGGTCAATTGGATAACTCTAGGGTGGAATATTCTTGGCTAATCACCTACATCCACAAAGTGAACAATATTCCCACATATAAACATGTTCATTAGCATTAATATCTAGGCATCCAAATATATAAGATATTCATAAATGCAATCATGAAATCACATGAGGGGTGGCATTGATGGATCCGCCCGAAGCCATGATCCCTAGTACAAAGGTGGTAACCTACAACCCTCCCTTCTTAGCAACTTGTAACTACATTCTCTATCCATGTGGATAGATCCGCTCGAAGTCCTTGGCTAAGTTCAAGGGGTTGTAACCTACAACCTCCCACTCTAGGGGACTTGTAATTGCATTCTCCACCCATGACACCTCCTCGGAAGACACATGACCTACTAGGGGAAGCTGACGGAGCTTTAAGTGGCCTAGGCCTACCATCCCTCCATGGCCGCAGCGAAGGTGGGACCCCCCTACCCCTCCATGGCCCAACCCTTGCCTTGGGATTAGTGGAACCTTAGGTGGACTTGCCACCCCTCCATGGCACCTCCTTGCCTCGGGTCCTAGGGGCGGAACCTTAGGTGGGGGTTTTTAGGCACCACTTTGCTCAAGCCCTTCCTCCCTAGTAGGGTTACAAACACATAGAAGACAATCTTTGATCATATACAATGTAGTCCTCATTGAATCATGACAATAAATCTTGTAGATCATTATAAATGCAATAATCATAATTAAGGAACCCATAATCTAATTACTAACTTAATGTTAGCCATGACATCAAAGAGCATTGAGGATTAGTAGCCAATGTAAGCATATTCATATATCCACATCAGAGTTAATTAAACACATAAATTATGTCTGCAGTGTAAAGAATAACATATGGGGAACAATTACAAACAGTAGTTTCAAGGCAAGGCAGGTCTCTTGGTAAAGTGGATTTTGCAGCGGTTCATGGAGACAACAACAACATGTAGGCAGATATGGTATTTGAATTGAATGACTAGTTGCAGGGGTTGGGTTTTGTAGTCTGGGCCGATCAGGTTGGTCGGGTCTGTACAGGTTTTGCCTGTTTGAACCTTTAGAAGCATTTCATACATTACTGGTAACTTGATCAGTATGACGTCTTCACAATCATGTTCATCAAACTTGTCTTGGTTTTTACATGCAACTGCTAGCCGAGTGTCAGTTTTAAGGACGGTCTTATTGAGACATCTGTACTTGAAGATTGTGAGCATTCGTTGCTTCCATGTGTTGTAATTTTTTCCAAAAAAATGTTGGCTGCCTTCCAAAATGATGTTGGGTAGTGAGGCCATCCCTCCTGCAATTTGTAATCACGGAAAAACTCTTTTTTAGTAAACAATTTTTTTTTCTGCTAATAAAATATGGAGTGCCTAAATTTTTCTCAGGAAAACCCTAGCCAGCAAAATAGAACTCAACAATTTTATCAAAAATCTGCCAGAAACCTGTATAAATTATTTTTGAAACCCTAGCTGGCACCAAAGACCCACAATTTTTCTGGAAAAATTGCCAGAAAAATGTCAGAAATCCCATCGTGCTTTGCCACAGATGAGGTCACGATTTTTACAGACGAAAATCTGTGATTGCTTCCCAGAAAACAGTGCAATTTTTTGATAAAAAGAGGCATGATTTTGCAGAAAATAATCCACACAATTGTTTAGAATGAACCCGTGATTTTGAGTAGAAAAAAGGGTGCAATTTTGACAACCTAGCACGATTTTGTTAAAAGAATCTGCCCAAAAACTTCTTGAAACTATCTGTGATTTATAGAAGGAAAACCTTTGAAAGTTTTGCAGAAAAATCCTTGCACGTATCCATTTAGCACCATACTATTCCGTACAGCAATCTTTTGGCATGTTCTGTGTTTCACCAGAGATTCCTCAATCCATCACTGCCGGCAGCAGTCCCTAAGATGATTCGTTGTCATGTATCCTAAGGCTCTAGCTAAGCTCTGATACCATATTATGAAAAAATAAAACACAGAGAATGATTACCAAATTTTTCGATAATAAACTAAGGAGCGAAAGTCTCCTTAAATAAGAGTAACAAATGCTTTATCCGTAAAGGATAAGAGTGACGACTAAGAAAACAAAGGATAAGAATTTATTTAAAAGAATAAAGAATATTCCTAAATTCTATCCTAAAGACTTAATTGACCATTATAAACTTAATTTTACAATATTACTTTAGGTACAGGAAAAACTTGAAGCCAACAGGCTCCATGCCATTTTGATGATGCTGAAAGGGTACTTTGTGGTAGTTTGTCCTAAACCAGGAAAAGGATCAAGATTTCCAATCAGGGCCTTGGCTTATGAAGAAATATGTTATCTTTATAAAGCCATGGTCACTAGCTTCCAATCCAATGCAGGACCTTCCCAGCATGGTGCCAGTCAGATGGGAATAAAGTGGTGATATCATAAGATAGGAGAAATGAGAGTGAGGCAGGTCAGAGGCAAGATGGTGAAACTTTACAGAAATATGGAGGATAAGATCTGCTATAAATGAATGAATCTCAAACCCATACAAATGTGGAGGAAGTGCTCTTGACTTGTTCCAAGAGTTGTTTTGAGTCTCGATATAATGACTTATTGATATAGAAAATCGACATGACCACGGGACTTATGGGAGCTCATTACATGCCTGTTGCATGTTCTTTGAAAATTGAGGGTCTTGAGAGAGATAATTAAAGGGCTTGGGAGAAGGTGGAACAGAGTCCATGGCTACTTTTGGGAAATTTTTAATGTTTTTTGGTCTTGAGTGCTACACTGCAGTGTAGACAGTGATCTATAATCCAAAATTGAGATGGGCTGCTAGCAGTCTTAGAATAAATAAAAGGAGGCTACAAGTCAACTTTTGGGCCAGGTCAGAATGCCTCAGATCTACGGTTGAATGTGAATGTGCCTGATATCAGCAATTAATGGACTTTTATGCTTTTTAACTGGTCTTTGTGCATATGTCAGAGCTGAAGTGAATATTTTATGTTTTGTATAGGCTTTGGGACCAAGAATTTTTTATAATGAAATTGGTCAAATTAACCTAAGTGACCAAATAAAATAATTTTACTTTAATAAATTAATATCCCAAGTTCAATTTTTTCTAAATTGTCACACAGATTGGTCAATGGTTGAGTGTCATGTGTGACCCTTAGCAGAATCAACACTTGGAATATATGGATAAAACATTCTCGTTCCCAATTAGGTTATTAAGCTTGGTGAACACCTTAGCTAAATTAGGGCTGACTAAACCTAATCACCTGATTAATTTTATTTATTATCTTAAACAAAATCTATATTGATACAGCCTTTATCTTTTCGATGCAAAAAGATAGAAAAATACACAAAACAGCAAAGAAACAGAGATTGCCACCAAAGCTGATGTCTTTACACTCTTTTATCAGGGAAAGACTTGTACTAGGATGACATAATGTGTTGGATAAATCCTGTTGTACCCATACAAAATATTTCATTTAGAGTCATGTTTCAAGCCAAAACACTGTTGTTTTTTCAGATAACTAATCATTTACCAAATCCTCATTTCTTGTGGTCATCAATTTTGTATTTGTTATCTCTACTAAGTGTTCTTGTAGGATCAATAAAATAAACTTTTCAATGCATTAGTTGAGAAGTAAAACAGAGCTTGGACAGAGAAGGGAACATGAAATTGATTGTCATGATAAATTGTATGTCAAATATTGAGGAGTGCACCAAGTCAAAGAGTGTCTACATGGGCAAAAGGATGAGTGAAGATTTTGGACATCTAATGTAATGGAGTGTGCTTAGGCAAAGGACATTATCTAGTGTTAAGTTGCAAATTTCGTATGCCCAATGGTGTGGACTGTGACTTTCCAAAGGGCCCAAGGCAACAAGGGTGTGCCCTGGCCATCCCTTTAAAGCTCTCATTCTTGCTCCCATTTGGTCTTAGGTCGGCATTGAAACTTGGCATTTTTGATAACATAGGAAAATACCAAAACAATACAAAGATAACACAATAAGCTTGAACAATAATCTTACCAAGTAGGTATAAAATTACCATTCCCTTATCACGCATGCATGTTTTGAATTATGAACCTATTTTTGTTATGCTTTTGGTATTTTCCTATGTCAACAACATACAAAAATAGGCTCATAACTCAAAACATGCATGCATGATAAGGGAATGGTAATTTTATACCCACTTGGTAAGATTATTGTTCAAGCTTATTGTGTTATCTTATGTATTGTTTTGGTATTTTCCTATGTTATCAGAAATGCCAAGTTTCAATGCCGACTTGAGACCGAATGGGAGCAAGAATGAGAGCTTGAAAGGGATGGCCAGGTCACACCCTTGTTGCCTTGGGCAACTTGTGGGTACGTTTGATGTGTTAGTTTTAGGATCAGAAATTAAATAAGCAGAATTTATAACAATTTCACACAGATTGACACAACATATACCTTGGGAAAACCCTCCAACTTGAGGGAGAAATACCCAGCAACAATATCTCTGTTATATATTGAAATATGAGCAACAATTCTCTTTACAATGAGGCCAATCACAAGGCCAATAATCAACACCACTCTTGATGCAAACACAAGATGATAAATTCTCACTCCTTGATAATGACGAACTGCTGTAGGTGAAATTCGCACTTGCAGATGGAATAAATCAAACTTGACTTGATTCCTTGAATGAATGAAATGAACTTGTATATATACAATGTGAGCAAGAGGTCGCACCTCTTCATGAACAAGGTCGGCCACATATGGAAACCATAATTACAAATAAATGGTGCGAATTACAAGGAGGGTCGGCCCAATTAAAAATAATATAGTTGCCTAGTGAAGCGCCTCTTCACTTTGATTAATGCAATAAATGAATAGCCGTTAGGCTATATGAATTTATTGTTCACAATAAGGCGGAAGTATGTAGCCCGAAGCTACAACATCAACACTCCCTCTTAGCTAGGGAGAAATACTTCCGATACACAGTCATGGAATGACACCCACAATGGCTACACCCATATGTGGAAATGAACATATCACAGAGTCACTCAACGTGATATCAACCATCATGGCTACTCCCATGTTGGCAAAGCATATGTGCACAAGTGCCCATCATGGAATCACCCAACGTGATGTCGCCATCTCATCATGACGTTCACCATGGCTACTCCCAGAGGTTGAATAAACAAGAGTGTAAGAAAATCATCACAGACTCTCTCACGTGATGTTGTCATGGAGTCACTCAACATGACATCCACCATGGCTACTCCCAGAGGGTGGAAACAAGGGCTTTCACCTCAAATTTCTCTCATAGAGAAAGATGCATTAAACAAGGGCTTACACCTCAAATTCCTCTGTCTCAAAGGAAAATGCATTAACAAGGGCTTACACCTCAAATTCCTTCGTCTTAGAGGAAAATGCATTAAAGCAAATCACTGATGTTGAGTCTCCCTCTCAACGAGGGCTTCATTCTCCACAACTCCAAGCTTGTCTTGAAAGTGCACAACCTTTACTTTGGAGAGAGGCTTGGTGAGAATGTCTGCCGTCTGCTCATCAGTGCAAATGTATCTCAATTGGATGGCTTTTCTCAATACCATTATATCTCTAATGATTGTCCAAACAATCCTACAAGGAGCTTTCGAAGCCACACTGCTTCTCAAGCTGCCACACAAGCTGCAATATACTCGGCCTCTGCAGTGCTTAGTGTTACAGAAGACTGCTTCTTGCTACACCAGGAATTCATCGCAGATCCCAAACTAAGGCAACATCCAGAGGTGCTTTTCAGATCAACCACACTCCCTGCCCAATCAGGAACAAAATATCCTTTTAGCTTTAGGTTCACACTAGAAGAGTATCTTAGATTCTCAAGCCATATCCAACTGTGCCCCGCAAGTATTTCGGGATATGCTTCGCTGCAACTAGATGTATTTGCCTAGGTTCACACATGAACTGACTAAGTGCACTCATTGCATAGCAAATATCTGGTCTAGTATTGACTAGATACATCAACAATCCAATCAACTGCTTGTACGTAGTAGGATCCACCAGATCTGAACTAGCTGCAGCCTCTTTTAACTTCTGCAAATTGGTCTCCATAGGAGTAGATATGGATTTGCAATCCATCATACCAAATCTCTTTAAGATGTCCAAGGTGTACTTTCTCTTGAAGTTCCAAGAACTTGCATCAACCTTTTGACCTCCTCGTCCAAGATTGCCTGCAACGCTTGCCTTAGAGAAATGGTTTCCAGCACACACATCTGACACTAATGACTTGCAAGAGTTCAAGATTGTCCTTCTTGACCTCATCTTGGATCACCCTATCTTGAATAGGTTTGCAGAGCTACCAATGTCAAATCCAGATTGAATGTCTTGTGAAATTCTGATCTCAACAACTGAATAGGTCTTCCAAGAACTTAGCACCAGGCCTTGCAACACTGCAACCTAGTGAGACGCAAAACTCCCTCTTGATCCCTGCCTCAAATATTGCAAAGAAATCTTCTGGAAGTGAACTCTCCTCCATTGCCTTATCTCAGAATCTTAATCCTATTCTAGGACAATCCTTGGAGTTTGACTCCCTCTGAATGTCATTTCCTCCTTTTTCGAAGTAATTGATCACAAAGACAATCTTGTAGTGGTTCTTCTAGTTTTGTGTCTTCATCTTTCTCAATCTTCTTGCTGATGCAAACTCTCCATCCAAGGAAAACCCGACCTTGTGCCCTCGAGAGATGACTATAGTTGTGTGTCACCAACTCAACTTTATGGAAGCAAGCTGAATCTCTAGTTTTCTGCTTGCGTTGCTTCCTTATAGGATGCCTCAAGCTCTTTCTCCCTTGAATTCTTAGATAATTAATTCATCATTCAATTGCTTCTCGATCCAACCTGCATTTTAAAGGATTAATAATAGTTTATAAAAAAAAATCAAACTACAAGTGAAGTATGTAGCGAATATCAAAAGATCAAATTAAAGGGATAAAAGGACTTATCTTTATTGATTCTGATATATCTTTCTTCCATCTTTTACTCCTCTCGAAAGTGCTAATCTCAGCACAACAGAAGACAATCTGCTCAACTCAGATTTCTTAGACACATTATGCCGCTAGCATATACAACATAAAACCAGGCCTCTCAAGGCACCATCATAGTCCATGCACATAGAGAATGGTATCAATGTGACCATCCAATCACAACGAAATTGTAGTTCTCTTTTCATCTCAGAGTCACACTCAGAGATCTTCACAATTTGCAAGGAATAATGGTATCTCCAAAGGATCTTGTCCCAGTGATCACTATTCAAGAGAAACCACGATTTTTACTAAACACAAATAACCAATGTCAAATTTGCACAACTTAGCAAACTAAATTTCAGCCTAGAAGGTGATTTCAAAGATGCAATCAAAGAATACTTATCTCATTGAAATCAGAATCTCTTTAAGTGCTGCACTAAACAGGAACACAGGAAACAACTCGACATAATGACTGTCGAATCACTAGCCTGAATGCATTCCTCTACTCTAGTCAGTAGCCAAGAAGACGTGTTCTCCACCAGACATTTCAAGCAGAGATACCCATCCAATAAGCCATCAGTGGATTATCACGGCCAGTGAAAGGAAGCAGGCAAGCACAAAGGACCCTATCCTGATGATGCGCACAAGACTTCTCAATTTATCCGCACACCCCAGGGAGAATTAGATCTGAATAATGCGATTTGCTCCGCCCTTAGCAGTGGCATCGCCTCTGTCTAATTCCAATCATGGTTGATATTACTCTCCGAATGTCCAAGCGCTGTTAAGCTGATCAACATTATTGAGATCACATGTTTGATGCCCCGTCCTTGGTCCAAGCTGACGCATTTAGCCACGATCATTGATATTTGAATTTGTAGTGGTGGCTGGGTAAATTTGAATGGTTCCAACATAAACTAAGACTGCAATTATACTCCTTTCTGCAATTGATTACAATAAATTCTCAACACCATATGCGCCAAGACCAGATCACGATATGACGATATCCAGAAACTGAAGTGAGTGCCGCTACTTGGCAAGGATGAGGCTGTTCTGATCTGATGATGCGTCACTGCTGGCAACAGCTCGACTTCACAATGAGACCTTCCCATCATAGAACATAGATACCCGGTGTGCCCCACCCGATACGAGGATCCTGTCCGACATTCACAGAAGATTGCTTGGTTTCAGAGGTTGCGGTAACAATGAGAAACCTCTAAAGGGGTCCCGGTAAAGTTAATGCCTGAAGATGGAGGTGGATCACACATCAAATCTTCCTTTGGCGAGAATGATATTCAGGGGCGTGATGGAGTCTACAGACTTAGATACGGAATCCATTTCCCTTCTCAACTTCGTGCGATATAACGATGCTCGGGAATGTATGTTGTCGACAGGGCTCTTGTGATGCTGGTGCTGCGTTGTTGCCACAAGCTTGCATACTCTCTGGTGGTGACGACTAACACAGGGAATCGCTAACAGGAGTTTCGGTTGCCTTTGGAATACCTGTTCTCCAGTCCTTGACCCAAATACAATGTCTCTAATGTCGCGATCTAGACCTGGTACGTTCATCGTGATACCGACTTTAATGAATGAAACTCTTCTCATCACTTTTATTGTTCTGAAGGGAGTGACACACAACACCCAACAAATGCTCAGGTACAGGTGCGAATAGTGATATCACTGGAATGAATCCGACAATGTAAACTATAACATTAATTCCGCCATAATAAAGACATGGCTTTCTCCAGGTATGCTTTCGATTCCAACATGCTACCCTTATCGGGTACTGAAATTTCTGTAGACAAGATCTGATTGACTGAACTGCTTAAACAAATCTAATCAATTCCCCCGAACCCGCTCTGATACCATTTTAGTTTTAGGATCAGAAATTAAATAAGCAGAATTTATAACAATTTCACACAGATTGACACAGCATATACCCTGGGAAAACCCTCCAACTTGAGGGAGAAAAACCCAACAACAATATCTCTATTATATATTGAAATATGAGCAACAATTCTCTTTACAATGAGGCCAATCACAAGGCCAATAATCAACACCACTCTTGATGCAAACATAGGATGATAAATTCTCACTCCTTGATAATGACGAACTGCTGTAGGTGAAATTCGCACTTGCAGATGGAATAAATCGAACTTGACTTGATTCCTTGAATGAATGAAATGAACTTGTATATATACAATGTGAGCAAGAGGTCGCACCTCTTCATGAACAAGGTCGGCCACATATGGAAAATATAATTACAAATAAATGGTGCGAATTACAAGGAGGGTTGGCCCAATTAAAAATAATATAGTTGCCAAGTGAAGCGCCTCTTCACTTTGATTAATGCAATAAATGAATAGCCGTTAGGCTATATGAATTTATTATTCACAATAAGGCGGAAGTATGTAGCCCGAAACTACAACATCAACATGATGTGCTTGGGTGCTCCCAACAATGGATCCCCATATTTAAAAAGAAAGTTTTTTTTTTTTTTTAAAATTTTAAAAAACGCATTTTATATATATTATGTATTTAAACATACTATTATATATTATATATTTAAATATATGATTTTATATTATTATCATAATATTTATAATTAAAAATATATGATTACATATTATTATCATATAATGCCTATTATATATAATATATAATTAATATATATTGTTATTATAATTTATATTATATTTAAATATATATCTATATAATAAAATTTAATCTAAGTTACCGGTTCGGGTTCGGGGGTTAGGCTAAATTTTTTGGGGGGTGGGTTCGGTTCGTTAGTATAAAAATAATATATATATATATATATATATATATATGCAGCCTAGAAGCATGAATTAGGATTAGAACATCACATAACATCATATAAACAACAAAACCACCATAATCTTGAATATTATTTAAACGTTAAAACATTTAATGTTTTAAACATGCATGATAAATATTCATCGTTTAAACTTCAAGTTCAATATTACAACACTTTTAAAGTTTTAATCATCAGATTCATCCATATCAATGTTAACATTGACATTAGATGAAGTAGGAAGACTAGATGAACCACAAGTAGTGCCAATGGCACTACCACTAGCACTAGTATTGTGCCCATGCTCCTGTTGGATATCAGATTCCTCGTATGCAATGTGGTGGGAAGTGGAAGCATCCAAGTCAGTATCCTCTGGCACTATATCCCACAACTTCGTCTCCCCTTGTAGTCATGTTGTCTGTGTGAAAGGAGACGCAAGTTGGAATGCACATATACTAAGTCCTCCGCTCTTTTTGAGAGCAATTTATTGCGCTTTACTGAGTGGATGGAAGAATATGTGCTCCAATTCCTCTTAGATGTGGATGAACTAGCAACCTATGAAGACATTAGACAAAGTAAACAATTAAAAAATTATAAATTATAAATGAAATTCAAATTATGAAACTTTTAAAACTAAAATATGAAAATTTATTAAACTTGTGATAAAACTTTGATTGCAAGGGGCTGCAAATGTTGGAAGTATTGTCCATGGAAGTACCACCAACTATGAGCATCCTTTAAGAACCTATCACGAAGAGCATCAACATCTAGACCATTTGAGTGCACAAAATCAGTGAACTCATTCGTGACTACACTTCGCAAATCTTGATCAGGGAAGAGTCTCACAAATGCTGCTTTGTACCCTTCTGCCACTTCTAAATCTCTATATGGAGCAAGCCTTCCTGGCTGTGAAAGAAGCTCACTACTGTAGTATTTTGGAGTCAATGCAAAGGCAAGAAGGTGTAATGGAGTTATCATTTTGTTCTACCTTTCTTCAACAATTGTTTGCACTTGTTTGAAGAAAGTCTCTTCAGGGTCTTGCTCTCTTGCATTTATGGTGCACTTGATCTTCTCAAGCATTGAGTCTATGCCATCATATATCTCTCCAATGCATGGCTTGTCCATGTCAGTATAGCGAATCATACTCAAAATGGGCTTGGTGAAGCTAAGGAGATAGTCCACACGATCCCACCATGAGTCATCTAATATCATGCTCTTAATTTTTGTTGCTCTTTCAGTGCTGCTTTGCCTCCATATAGACCAATTGTTGCTAATCACCATGCTAGAAAGTGCCTGTCTAACTTTCACAAGTCGTCTCAAGACGATTGTGTTAGAGGCAAAGCGGGTCTCTGCAACCTATTGCAAATTAAAAAAATAATTAAAATTAAAAAATTAAAAATAAACTTTAAAGAAGAATTTAAATTAGAGTGCACAATCAAATTATGAAATTCAGAAAATGACAAATGTAAATATTACTTCACTTACCTTCAATAGCTCCAATTTTGAAAATGATCTAAAGATCCCTTGAGACAAGTGGTGGTTGGTGACGAACATCTGAATGTCCTCAGCCTTAGCATACAATTGTTTGATCCATGCAATTTTATTCCCAATCTTTTGCAGCATAAGATTGAGTGAATGGACTGCACAAGGTGTCCAAAAGATATGTGAATATCTTTCCTCAACCAACAGCCCTGCAGCTCTACAATTCTTGGCCTTGTCCGTTACAACTTGAACAATGTTGCGGGGTCCCACTTGCTCAATGGCTGCAATGAGAATGTTAGCAATAAATTGTCCATCTTTTACTTTCCCCTCACAATCCACGACTTTCAAAAACATTGCCCCTTTAGGGGACACCACTATGACATTGATCAAAGGCCGATTTCTTGAGTCCTTCCAACCATCCGAAACAATGGACACACCCATCTCAACCCATGAATCTCTTATAGGCTTCAATGCATCTTCAACCAACTCAACCTCCTTTTCCAATAAAGTGCCACGCACCTTCTCATAACCCGGGCCCTTGTACCCTTTTGGAGCTTCATTAACCGTTCTCAACATCTCTTTCCAATATGGAGAACAAACAACATTAAAAGCTAATCCATTGGCATATATGCATCTTGCTACACATTGGTCGGCAAGGGCTCTACTCTCATTTTGAAATGCAACTTCCAAAGGCCCCTTTGTTCTCTTGTTTGCAATAGGTTGTGCACTTTGAGCTTGAGGATCTGGAGTGGCCATAAATGGGTGGTCTTGTACCACAATATTGGGATTAGATGGGGGCTGCATTCCCTTTGATTTTTTTTTTAACAAAGCGTGATTTCCTTTTTGGGCTTCCCGTTGATCTGCTGCGTTTTGCTCCATATTGTATTTTGCAACTGTTCTAGGTGGAATAGGTTCACCTTCTTTTCCAGGGCAAGCTGTGATGCCTTTTCCACTTATGCCACACAAATGTGCTTTCACCCTATGGTATGAACTAGAATATGTAACTTCACACCCACTGCATTTCCAAATATAACCGCCACCACCTGGAATCTGTCTTATCATTTCAACATACTTCCATAGAGGAGAATTTGGATTTGTTTTGAACTGTGAGTTTGGTTTAGCTACGGAGCCGAAGGTAGAACCCATTGACATTGTGATTCCTATGGCAATTTGTTTTGCAAACAACACATTCAAAATTTGAATGAAAACAAAATATATTTTTTTTATAAAACCTAGCTCTTTTACATTCATAGAAGAATGGAAAAAAAAAACATAGATAAATCATAAAATGAAACAAAACAAAGTTTCTAGTTTGTAAAAAAAAAAATGGATGAAAAAACTCAAGAAAAATGAGAAAAACTTACCTCTTTGCAAAAAAATCCTTCAAGAATCTTTGTGGCAGCCAATGAACGCTTGCAAATCTGTAGGAATGGCAATGCAATCGTTTGTAGAAGCTTCAATGATCAATCTTCATCTCCTTTTGTCAATCCAACAAGCAAAAATGAGAACTCAGCCTCTTGGAATGAAAATGCTTGTTTGCAAAACAAATGAATGAAAATGAGGTATTTTAGGTGTTTAAAGTGTTTTAGAGGTCATTTTTAGGGTTTCCTTGGGCGTGGGTCAAAGTCAAACTGCAGAAAATGATAAAAAAATGCAAAAAAAAAAACACTTTTTGGGCGCCCAAACACGCCGGTTCGCCCGGGTTCAAACTGGGTTCTCCTCGGGGTCGCCTGGGTTCTTCATGGGCGAACCAGGCTCAAAAAATTTGAACCCTGGCCGGACCCACAGAGGGACCAAACCAGGACCCAAACCCAGGTCGAACCCGGACCAGAACCGGGCCTCCCATGGGTGAACCCGGTAACATAGAATTTAATAAATTTTATAAATAATAATTAATATATTTTATAATTATTATACACACACACACACAAATATATATATACCCAGGGGAAATAAAATTCACTGTACTCTGTACCCAAACTGGTATATTTAATAGAAATTCATGATTGTTTCAGGCTTTGTATTGCAGTTATCATTAAGGTGGGTGTTGTAGCTTTTATGCAACTTTGAATTTTCATTAGTTAATTTATGGGTTCTTGTTTATTGTTTTCAATCCAATTCAATTCTTGTGTTGTACTTAGACAGATAGAGTGAGCATGTGTTGGCTGTCATAGGTAGGTCATTTACATCAGTAAAAAATATAAAAATCTCATCTTGAGTAGAAGTGCTTATAAGCCTTGTGCCCTTGATTGAGAACCAAAAAATACAGGTGTTTGTTTGTATTGCATACTGAAAACCAAAGATTGTCTATATTTCTACGGTTTAGTTTTGTTACAAGAGCGCTTCCCCCTTCAATTTGCAGAAACGTTTTTCTTGGTAGGGACAAGATAAAATGCTAACAAAGCCCAATTATATGCTAAAAGGCAAAAATGGTTTTCTTAGTTTATCTTACATGCAGTTAGGAAAGGCTCTATCGAAAAAGGCCATGTGGCAGGGAATGTTATTGACAGATTTATATTTACACTGAAAGAATCATTTGGATTCTTGATGGAGAATATTTGCAACCAAACAACTAAATAGTTGCTTATTGCCATTGGTGCTAATTCAAACATTGAGTAATGTATCACTGGCCAAGGGTTGTTGGAAACTTGGAATATTTGCCTCAAGCTAAGTTGTGGAAATTCACAAACCTCTTTTATCTAAGTGAGATGGTTTGTGCAACTTGAGTTGGCTAGTCTAGTTATAGAGACTAGAGAGTATCCACGATCTCATAAGGTGCCAAAGGTTGGAACCCAGAACAAGCTTCAAAACAATCATACATTGTAGAGATATGGATAGCTCTATTGTAGCTATGCTGAATGATATGCAAGTAGCTGTCTCATTGCTGACTTTGTTGATGATTAATGTAAAGGGCATGGAGTAAGGTGTTGTTAACAATCTTATTCTAGGGTTTGTATCATAGATGAAAAAGAAGTCGAGAGGCATAACTACCAAGATAAATTCTTCTGCTTTGATTAGTAAAAATGAAAGATACACAAGTAGTGATCAGAAATGATAGTTAGTGATGACTCTAAATAACCATGCACATGCTTGGAAAGTAGTGGAAGCTTATGGGGCATCAACTATCTTGGCGCACAACATTAAGTGTCATTTTGGAGGACCAACATGCAATGAAAATTTAGTCATGCTGGCACTAAACTGGGGTGAAATTACCCCCAAAATGCACGAGTAACCCCAAGAAATAGGTATTCAGCCAGCATGGTGTTGAACTCAAGTAAACGAATCTTAGTGTAAAGATAGTTTAGTTACTAGGTTTGGTGGGTTTCAACCTGATATGATGGGGAATTTGGAAGAGACTTTAGGAACATAAGGACACAAGTATTAAAGATAGGTGCCCAATTCCTCTTTCTTGTCACTAAGCTATCAATAAAGCATACGTACAAAATTCATGTGTGACATAATTTACATAAAATTACAACATTTTGGATTCTACTATAAGTATGAACTTCCACAGAACAGAGTTCTCCTCTTGAACTTTCTTGGTTTGGACTCTTATTGACACTTGAAGTTGAATTGTCTAAGGCCAGTGGGAACTGTGAGCATCATAAGCTATTGTCATTGCTTACTCCAAAGCACAATTTAAATAGGAAAACGAGAGTGTTTTCTACACTGAAATTTAGGTTAAAAACTTAAAACTAGCTTCACTATATATCCTCATTGAGTTAGCCAAAGCAATCTTAACTTTGCTTGAAGCTGTGAAGTGGCTTCATTTACCAGTCATACTGCATCTGAAGCCCCACATGCCCTTTAATTGTTGAAGGAAGGAAGGAACTGTCAAGTAACTTGATGATCCATAAGTATAAGTTAAAGTTCGTGAAACATGCCAGGATTTTGCATAATCTGTTAGAATTTTGCCAGTTCCATTCACACTTGTAATATCTTCTGTATAGAATTCTAATGCATTATACAAAATCCTGGCATGTTTTACTTTCAGCCTTTGCTTATTTCACACAACACTTGATATAAATATCAGGGTATAAGATCTTATACTCTCTATTTTTTTTGTTGGTACTCTCCATTCTTAAGAACTCTGTACAAGTTATTTTAGTCTATGAACCAAATGTGGCATCTCTTAGCATTGACAGAGCAGATTTGTGGAGAGATTAATTTTGGCCTATTAGATACTAGTGTAGATATGAGTACCTTTGATATTTGGTCCTCAGTTGTTACAAGGGCAGTTGAGATTTTGAGTGAATGCTCCAGGTTTGCTTGTAACATATGAATTAGTAAACGCATTACTCATTTCATTGTGTATAACTATCGCTATTTTTTCAGTCAACGACTAGTTTGCCTTCTGTCAGTTGTCTGCTAGTCGTGGAATGGGCATTAGCAGGTTTTCATCTATTTCTTTTTGTTCCTTATTTTTGTCCTTTTCTATTCAGTGTAATATCATGCAGCACGTTAATTCTTGTTAGTTTCCTAGCTACCACTGTCTGTCTTGGAAATTGCGTTGAATTTCTATATTTTCTTTTGTTGACAATCTTAAAATCTTCCTGAAATTACTAATAATGCAACCCTGCATTTTATCTTTGAGAAAATTTGCATTCTTGATATCTATCTGACATTTCCATAATCTGTCTCTCATTTTTGCTGTAGTCATTGTTCAACAAATTGGAGAATCGGTGTTATATGATATTTGATTGTCATTGCAATGGGGAAATTGTCTCGTGTTATGACATATTCCAAAACATTTAGAATCCTTCTCCCATCTAAGAACATAATCTATAAATAATAGAATTCTTGCATCCTGCAGGTATCCCAGCCATGCACGAATGTGGTTAGCACCAATCAGATCTGGTCAAGGAGAACAAAAGTTGCTAGATTATGAAAATGCTGTGACGGACTGGAATAACTTTATAGAGGATACCAATGACTTTTATGGTGTTGATATGAGCATCCTAACACAGCCCTACTGTGAAGAGCAAAAGAAATATTATCTACAGGTGACTAATTGCTGATTTAGTTCATTCAATTCAAGCAGCATACAGCTAAGAAATGGGATGGAACATATTGTTATCTTTATAGAAAACCAGATTTTTCTATAGGGATGATTAACTTTATGATATTTTGTTGCATTTCTGTGGAGAACTGTTCCCCATAAATAACTGGTATAAAGTGCAAAAAATTCTTTGTGATCTGGATTTGCAGAACTACTCAAAAAATTGCTTTAAATTTTTTAATTTTCTATTTTATACCATTTTTGCTACTAATAGATACCACCCGATTTATCAGTTCTTAGTACTTACTGTTTCCTGTGAATTGTATTTTGTTTTTTCGGTCAATTCAACTACTTTTATTAATATAAAGGTACCATGCCTCACCTCAGTATTTCCATTGCTACAGGATTGGCACATCTTGACATATCTCACAGAGCATAAAACATTTTTTTGCAAATTGATTCATTATTGAAGTTTGCATTGAAGTTGTAACTATCCTTTCTTTAAAGGTAGCCACTGTTTGCACACTTATGTCTTGAATGTTACCTTCAAAAAGGTCTTGGCATGCGGTTTGAAGCTTTTAGTGAGAGATTGTGAAGTGTATGTGCAAATGGAGTTGTCTAGTTATGGTATCTTTTTAGAGAAATCTCCGATGGACATTTTAAAGATAAATGCCAAGGATTCATTTCCTTAAGAATTATTTTGGCTTTTGAATCAAAATATTAGGGTTTTGCATTTGTTTCTTGGTGCGTTGATGATGAAATGACTTATGTAGTTAGGTGCCATATGTTATATCTATTCCTTGCTTTACACAGGCAAAATATTCTTGAAATGTAGCAAGTGGATTTTTTCTCTGCTGTCAAGTTAAAGTTTTAACTGGTTTTTGCTCTCATTTTTTATTTGGTTTACAAATTTTTATAGCTACACTGAATTTCAAAACAATTCTCTGCAGACCTCTCTATGGAACAATCTTCATCCGCATCAAATTATTGGCACCCCTGCCATTGTGAAAAAAATGGATTGTCTGAGTGCTACCGTAGATCAAATTTCTAATGTACAGTCAGACTATACAATTCCCTTTACGGTCGAGCAGGGGAGATTCAGTGGATTTGCTGGATGGTTTGATGTTCATTTTCGAGTACGCAGGATGATTTTTTTTCCTTTGAATTAAAAATGCTGTATTTTTTCCATTTGATTGGTTCATTTTAAGCAGTTTGTATTACAATTAGATTTGGCTTTTTGTATGACCAAATTTATGGCTTTTGCCTCACCAGGGAAGCGATTCCAGTCCAGCAACTCGTGTAGTTGAGTTAACAACTGCTCCTAGCATAGACAATCCAACTCACTGGGGTCAGCAGGTTTGGAAGTTATCTTGCTTGTTTTTGATATGATAATATGTGTTTCTGATATTATCAGCTTTCCTTTGGTAATTTGCTTAGATACACACTTACCATTACTCGCTAAACACAGGTGTTTTTGTTCAATCCTCCTACACGAGTAAGTGGAGGGGATTTCCTAGAAGGAACTTTCACCATGACTCGCTCCCAAGAGAATCATCGTTTGATGGATGTCCAATTTCTATATAAATCAACACTTTCATCTGGGGAAACATCTGATTCTGTAACATTAAATTATTGCATAGAATAACTGTCTCATCTCAATGAACTGGTATTATCCTAAGAGATGGTGTGAATTGATACTCAGATTGCATAAGCTGATATATCAGCCATGTAAAACTTTTGAACGTGTTAAAAATTCGAAGAAGCTGATATATCTCATTTGTAAATTATTTGAAAAAATTGAGGAAATGAGATGTGGTTGCCTGGGGCTATAGGTACAGTAAAATTATTAATCGACATGATTATGACTTAGGTTTGGCAAGTTGCCATTTTTGTCTCACGGGCATGTTGCAGTTTGATTTATGTGTACCCATAAAGGGCATAGCTTTTCATTAAGCATTGGGTCTACAACATATGACAATCTTAAAGTATGTTAACCTTTCAATTTCTGATGGGGATCATAAGATTCCGATCCCTATAGATTGTTGAATAGGTTGAGTTTTAGAACCACTTCATTCATGAAGCGTGAGTTTTTTGATCTCAGTAATAGAAGTTATTTTTTCTTATGTGTGCTGTTATGAAACTTAATTTCTGCTCTTATATATGCTCTAGTTTCTCTTGCCAATATTATTTTAAGCCACTGCTTTATGGGTTGTAGTTCATTGCTACCATCCCTGCAAACTTCATTTTCCTCCACTTTCATTCTTGGTCATCTGTTTGTTTTAGTTATATTTCCAATTCGATTGAGGTATAAGAGATGGACTACTTCATCACTTTTCAGATTCTAAACTGGTTCCAGGAGCATGCTGAAGTTTGTATAAGCCTTAACTTTGTAGATGCAAAAGTTCAAGGTGTGGTATGAAGTGTTCTCTGTAGAACATCATGTGAATTCGTTTAAGAATAAGGTATACCTGAAGGGTTCACTACCATCTGAAGCTATCTAAACTTGAAGGCAGAGTCAAGTATATGTTTAAGTTTTCTAATTTGATGATTTAGCCATCAAAAGAAATTATGTTTGCCAAATTTGATCACTTCAGCATCACATGTATGTTAATGTAAATGCAGGCGCTTGTGGACGGGACTCATTTAAGGTGCTTTCATTTGCCTGCATTTCATGGTAATATGGAGCTTTTTGTCAAATGTGTACAATAGTGTTTTGTTGCAGATAAAATTTGAAGCTTGTGTTTTATATATTATTTATATACTGCAAAACGATTTCATTTTTACGCGCAGGGATGGTGACAGGTACGTGTTAAAGAAAGACATGGGATTAAGGCTAGAAAGTTTGTCCAACAGTATTATCTTATTTTTCAGTTAGTTTAAACATAAGGATATAATTTGTTGTAAGAAAGTTCCATATCTATTATGCTTCTCATAATTGTATTTGTAGCCATGGTTTTAGGATTTTGTGTACTTCCCATCTTGGATCGTATAAGAACTAAACAGATGCTTCCAAGAACTTTGTGGTTTCTTTTAGCATTGAAGAAATGGATAAAAGAATCTAGTCAGTCAAAGGTGATGATGTTATGCATGTTCATGGGAGTATACAAAGTCCCAAAATACTTAGAATTGAGTTCAAGAAAACAGAGAATTCTTCAGGTCAATTGAGATTATGATGCCCAAAGGTTACTGCTACATCTGGAAATTCGTCAGGTTGATTAAGATATTAGTGATGCCCAAAGGTTACTTCGTGGCCGGAACAATAAATCCTTAATTAAGATATTAATGCTGCCCAAAAGAATTGTATTCTCTTCCAAACAAGAGAGCTTTTGAAGGTGGCCCTTGGTGCATGGAAAAATTTAGAATATTCACGAACACTGGTCCCTTGCATTCAACCCTATTAAGGAGTGCCATATTATTGTCCTCGTATAGATTTTTGACACCCATTCATTCCATGCAAACATTGGCATGAAGCAAGCTTTCATCAAAATATAAACAAAATTGAAGGAATGTATCATTGATCTAAAGAAAAATTCTGAGTCCGACCATAAGGATTTTAGATAAAATTGTTCTCGACAAACCTCCCCAGATAGAATTATTTTTGAAGTGGAGTGAATTGGATGGGAACAAGAATTCAATTATGAGAATATCTCATTTATATGTAGACTTTGCCATGAGCATTGACATGTGACAAGATTCTGTCCACGTGCTCTGCCTACTCAACCTCCAAAGGAATTGAACGGTTATCTCACTATTCAACCTAATTAACACAGTTATCTTTGGATTACAAGAACAGAACAAATCAAAAACACATTAGTAACATATTAAATAATCCCTGGAACACAGAAGGCATTCAAATAAAACATGAAGGGCTTTCTGGCCAAGAAACATTTTTTTTATAAGACAACGCCTTTGCTGCACTAGCTGAACTTGGTTATAGACACATGAAGTTTAGGCATTTGAGGAAGATCATTCACCTCTCCAGAAACAAGGAGAAAAATGCTCTAGACCATTTGTGGCCAATACATCACAAGAAGGCAGTTCTCCTATTTCAATGTAATTTATGCCTGAAGCGATCTCTTCTAAAAACCGCAATAGAACCTAATCTGTATGACTTAATTTTGGGAGCTGAGGAGTGATAATGTGGCAAAGAAAAGTGGAAGCCATAAACATAATAAAATGAAAACGACATGTCAAGAAACTACAAGTGAAAATGTGATGCAAATATGGGTGGCAAAAATATCTTTCGTGACACATTAGAGGAAGACATCAAACCTTTGTTACCCACTTAATGCGGATTCTCTCTTGGAATATCGTTAGTATAGGTGTGCTTTGTCAAAGGCCTTAGTAAAACAGAGCACAATATTTTTGCAATGGGTTAATCATCAATGTGTCATGGAAAGGCGTTAGGTGTAGCAGCCTACAACTGTGATTTGTAGGCACTTGGTGCCAAGTTAAAATCCATCTAGCTTTCAATACAATAAAAATTAAAACAAAATAGAAATTATGCATGTTTCAGCAAGACAAGAACCCTTTTTCATTGGAACCTAACAAGGTAGACCTCTTAACCATGCAGAGTTTCCTCTGAATCTCCTTTGATGCTTTTTTGTGAATGTAACTCATCAATCTGTATATCTCTACCCATGGCAATAAATAAATTCATATGGTAAATCATCTAGTGCAGAGTCAATTCAAATAGGAGACATCAACAATATCAAAGAAAAAGAGTGGTTGGTTTCAATCAAGGACCAATTGAAACTCTTTAACAGGATGGATATCAAAACCCACTCTGTGGATTATGAATTTTCACAAGGACTATTTCCATGTATAGATCAAAGAAAAAGTCAGATTTACAGAACTAAAAAATTGGACAGAACCTTCTTATCTAAATATTGACACAAGCAAAATCATACAAATAGATGCCAGGGTTTTTGATTTGATTCTATCAGATAACCGGTCCCTACATTGGAAGTTGCCCATAAGTTCCCTCAAAGAAAGCCGTGATACCTCACTCAGGTTTTCACAAATGAATTAAAGACTAGCGTAAGCAGTGACTGAACAAATCAAGATCACAGTTGTATAGGTCTGTTGAAAACCTGAAATTCCTATAAAGCAAAATGAAATAGTGACAGGGAATTGACTTTGGAAATATCTCTCACAATATGGAAATTCAAAGAGAAATTAGTACAAATACAAAGCCAAATCACGACAAAGAGTACAACAAATGACTATTAAAGGAGGATCAAGATCTCATTTTCAATTCAACTTCTCTTTTAGAAAAGAAAAATTCTACTGGCTGCAAATATCTAAAGCTCGATGTATTAAACAAGGATTTTCCAACACTAAGTTTTTCCATGCTTTAGCTCAAGAGCTAAACAGATGGGATACAAACTTTGTACAGAGACTCCAGAAGGATAACGGGAATATTATCCGTGACAGATAGTTTTCCTTATGTGACTAAGATGTCACTAAACCTCCTCCTAAGCAACAAGAAGCACAGAGATTGCTCATCAGAAAGCATTTGGATTGGATGCTTATTTTGTGTCTTTTGCTAGTAAATATTCGAGGTTTATCTCACCGATTTTATACATCGTGCTTAAAATTTAATAATTAATAAAAGTTTTATTTCCTTTGTTTATCAAATGTGAAATGATGAATATAATATTTTAATTAATGTTAATTATAGCACTTACTGATTTGATTATTGCTTTTTTTCTTTTTTTCTTTTATGATAGGTGGTGACTATTTTTGTCGTGCTTCTGTGTGTAGGGGCATCTCACAGGTTGCATTTGAGAAAGCTATAATGGAGGGAAACGTTTATCTAGTCCCTAGAATGCACCTTTGACCGTATTTATTAATTAATTGAAAATAAAAAATCTGTTGTATTATGATTTTCTTATTCAATAAATATGGTCAAATGTGCATTCTTGGGGCTGGATAGACAATAGTATAATGGAACAAGGAACATTTAAAGGTTGGATGGTGGCATTGAGAGGGATGCACTAACACATGCATGTTGCTTGTTTGATAATGTCTTACTTTTTTAGCGTGTAATCATGTTTATTTCTTGTTTGACTATCATGCATGCTTGAATTGTTAGGTAATAAGTCATTTCATTTGTAGTACATTTGGCTTGTTTGTTGCATTTGGTCGTCGTGATCTTTGGTTGATTATTTTTTCGTGTAGAAGAAAAGAGAATAGTTTTGATGACTAAAAAATTCTCGTGGGTTGATATTTTGAGTGCTTTCAATGACATGTGATATAGTTGTATAAATATTTTAAGTATATTTGTTTTAAAAAAATCATTTAGAATTATTTTATTTTACTTTTATTTAAGAGTTATCTTATTTAGTGAAGAGTTAATTATACAATTATTATGTCACAGGCATAACTACAATGGTATTAAGGGATGGTGTGTAATGTTGAATTTTGTTTTTGAACTAGGCACAAAATGAGAGCAAGTTTGAGTGGATGAAAGGGATGACGATGATGATAAAGATGAGCTAGACTTGGATGAGTGGTTTGTCTCGTATAAGGATGATGATGACGAGTCCCTTATGGAGTAGTGGTTGGAGGCACAAAGATCTGTGTTGTAGGTACAATTGTCTTTTGGGAGGCTGCCTTTGTTTGGGTCTGTGACTGGGCACCTTGGGAGTGTTCTAATGAGGGGGTTTTTACTCCCCTCACCTAGAAACCTTTTTGAGCTAGGTGTGGCAACTGATCTTCAGAAACCTGTTGTTCTAGTTGGGGCTCCTAGGGTGTTGGAGGTTCTCAAGTGGTGTCTATTGGGCCTTTAGTGAATGTTACCCTTGTGAGTGGGCTTGATGCTCAAACTGTGGTGGAGGATTCCCTTAATTACTTTTTGGTTGAGGAGTTCTTCTACTGTTGCTTCTTGTTCTTCTTCTTGTTCCTGCTTTTGTTCTTGCTCTTATCCTTGTTCTTGCTCTTTCTCTTGCTCTTGCTTTTTTTCTTTTTATACTTATTTTTTGTGGCTACCTTTTGTCGTGAAGAAGTTCTAGAAAAATAATTTTGCATTAAATCACACAAATGAAGTCAAACTATTCTAAAAATGTTTATGTAACTTACCAAGGCTTAGTTTGCACATTCCTAGAAAAATCTCCCAAAAACTAGATGTTTTGAAGCCTTGAGAGTTCTTTGAAACCGTAATTTTGTTATAAATAACTTAATTATCCTCCAATTAATCTGAATTTTTTTACTGTAGGGTCCTCTCATGGAATAAACAACCCACTAAAAATTAGGAATAAATCTAGTAGGATTTAAAAGATATGTACTTTGCAAATAAATTAGGAAGAAACCCTAATTTTGCAATAAATCACTCAAATATGCTCCAATTATTTTGAACTTTGGATTGTATCTTCTCTTCAAAAACCTTTTAAAAATCAATAAAAATTCACCAAAATATGGGAGATATGAGTTTCACAAAATGACCTCCAAAATTGAAAAAATACCTTGTCATGACAGTGCCAAGATCATGCTTTGATACCACTTGTTATGAAATAACTTGAACAATAGAAGAATATAGTAGGAATATTCCACAAATACTTAATAATAATATGCCACTTTGAGGGGGCAACCTTCTAATCCACTTTGAGGGGGATACCTCCAATAGTCTTCAACAAGAACACAATACTCAACATGATAATAACTTACCTATACCTCCTATATATACCATACTTATGCCTAGGGTATCACCTAAACCAACCTAGATAACCCTATATAAACATTAGGCTGACTTTAAGTAACAAGATAAAAATATAATAATGATAAGACTTAATTAGTCCAATTAAGGTAACCACAAGCCAACTACTCATTACACTATACACACTAGAGGGGCAAGGGCATAATATTATACACAAATATACCAGTATTTTTAACTCATTACAAGTTAACAAGGGGTTTTACAAATATTTGTATGATTGGATTGTACATAATGGTTGGAAATTAAATTTTAAATAATTTATTAGCAATAAAATATGGTTTTTAGTTTTAAAAAATATGCAAGATTAACTTCAACTACCAAAATGGTGATAATTCCTTTAGTAATAGAGTTGAACCTAGATAAAAAAAACATGACAAAGTAAATCACACCTCTTAGATGAGCCTAATTTACTTGTTTTTATCCTACAAAGCTTATACCCTTAACTACCATACCATCCCCAGAAATACACCCATTCTTAGTGATCCATAACAAATTTAAATGCCCAACATATCACTCTTGAATTAATTCATATTTTATCATATAAGTACACAATTATGATATTTTTATTGCACCCTTTGAATGAAAAATAGCTAAAACTTGATATAAAGATCAATAAATGTGAACCTAGTAATTCATTGAATCCCTTAAAGATTCATATTAAAGTGGAGAAAACATGTAAAATGGCAATAGAAATAATGTCTTATATTAATTTATTTAAAATAATTATAAAGTTATCATAGAAGTTTGACACCAAATGAGATTAGTTTATATTAATTAGAGATAAATATAATGTATGTCTATAGAATGACCTATATTAGCCTCAACATTTCAAATCTTACTTAAAGAATAAAAAAGAACAACCATTTTTTATGTTGAGCGAACCTATATTTATATCAATTCATGTGGTCACCTGGATCCATGTACCAAATCTAGTGAGGATTGGATATCATTAATGTGGGGGATAATTTTAGTATCAAATATCATTAATGCTTTGTGTAAAACAAACTAATATCCCACTAAATCTACTTAAATGGTAGCCTCAAGTTTTGGTGAAAATTATTTGTGTCATGAACATAGTCATCGCATTCAAAATCACATAGTGTTTTCATCTCCACCATTGAAAGTACTTTTGAATGAATGTTTTTTGGTGGGAAAAACCATTTTGGAGTAATTACAGTATCAAATCTAGTCATTAATGGTATTTTGGGTTATGTAGGGAGGTAGGTGGGAGTAAATAATGTAAAATATATGATTTTAAAAGTTGTAAGTATCGAGGGTTAGGAATACCTCATAACCCGTACCACTGTCATGGATTGAGAATTAGGAGTAAGTCATGCTTTATAATTAAAATAAATAGGTAAGAGTATATCCACATTTCCAATTTCAAAGGAAACACGAAGAAAGTTATCGAGTGTAGGGAATCAAAGTTACCAAGGAACTCATTCCTTAAGGTATGAAATTTGGGGTAAGTCCAATCTCATGTTCCTAAAAAGGTGAACAATGCAAAGTGTTAGGGATCAAAGTTGGCTCATAACTCATACAAATATTGGGGAGACAATGATACCTTTAATAAGGTGCCCAAGTAAAGATACATCTAAACCCCTAATCCCGATTATATGGTGTAGTGAAAAGTGTTAGGGATTGGAGTTTTTGGAAATCACACACAATGTGCAACATTAGGAGTATTCATACATCTTTGAATTTGAATTTTTTTACATAGGAAAATGTCAAAATTCAAGGATTCAAGATACTAAGGAAAAGATACTAGGTAAAGGCTAGATGAAAATCTAGCTATAAAAAAGATGTGTAAGGAAATTCTATCTAAGCAAGAGTTATTTGGGTAAAAGGATACAAAAATTAACTTTGAAGGGTAACTTAGTGTAAAGGATCAAGGATTCAGGAATTGGTAGTGCTTCTTATGAGGTACCCAAATAAGGACAAGTCCATTTGGCTCATGATCCTAATAAGGGGACACAGTGAAAAGTGTTAGGGATTATACTTTTGGGGTGAAAAGGAAATAACACTTTGGTAAGAGGATGCTTGAAAGTCCAACTATAAAAGGTAAATTAGTTTAAAGGGTTGGAAGTTAGGTTATAGAGGGAAATAATGTTGGTAAGATAGAGTCTAGTATTCTATTAGAGGAAAGATAAATATAGGATTCAAGAAAAGGGGATAATTAGGAATGATTTTATTTTTATTTTTTAAGTTGGAATTCAGATACTAATTATATTAAAAGCAAGAAAGTCAGGTTACAATATGCATGTGACTGGGGTGGTAACATTAGCTATAACAACCCAAAACAAACATTAAAATTATATAAAAAACACATCATAATTCACTGGAAAGAGTTATAATAGTTGCGCGGGTGCATGGAGATGGGTAGCCAATTTGTGGCCACTTTCAAAAAAAGTTTTGAAAAGTCATAACACGAGCGCATTATAACACACTCGCCTTATGGCTTGGTGGGCCGAGCTTGAGGCTTGGCCACAACGAGCCCATAACGTGAGTGCGTTATAATGCGCTTGCATTATGATATGTTAAAAGCAAAAAAAAAAGTGAAACTCATTCATTCTTCATTTCGACTGTGTTTTTTGTTGTCCCTGTGGCCAAAACCCCCATTTTTTCGTGCTTGCGTTCTAGGAGGCGACATTGTTCAAAAATATTCACCAACGGTTGCTCTTCCTTCGCAAGGATGGCGCCACGACGAGGAGGAGGTGTGAGAGGTAAGGATTGTTTGCTTTTTATTTTGAATTTGTTAGTTTTAGGTTGTATTTGATATATATTGTTTTGAATTTGTAGGAGATGCAAATCAACCTACAAACCCTCAAAATCCTCAACAAGAAGAGCAACCAAATTCTCAAGAACAAAATCAACCACAACAACCCCTCCACCAATCACTCAACACCCTCCTGGCACTCAACAAAATTTAATGAGTGAAATTGAGAACAACAAAAAGCAAATTGAGGATTTAATTAGTAGGTTGAGTGATCCAAATGGTTCAACCGCAAAAATAATGACCCTAGCAAGTTCATTGAAAGATATGTTAAAGAATGTAGATTCAATTAGCAAACAAATAACTGGATGGAAAGATAGGAGGCAATGACTAGGGCTTATTATGCAGATAAAATATCATATAAAGATGTAAAGGATTTAAAAATTACAAAAGGTGATTTGTGCTCATTATTCACTGACCCACACACGAATCAAAATCTTACCCTCAATGCGAAGAGGTTTCCTATTCATTGGTGCCACCACCAACAAATTAGGAACTATTTTTATGATAGGTGGTACATGGTCTTTGATTACCCACCATGCAACAATTGTGAAGTCCCACAGTATTTCCTTAGGAAATTGTACAGTGAGTTCATATTGAACAAAATCCCAAATTATTTTGATATGAGGGACTTCTAGGGGAGAGGTGGGGGGTCGGATTAGGATAGACATGGTGCACAACCAGATCCTACATGGCAAGGGTGACGAGCTCTCACTAGGCTGCCTTGTGAGCATTGTTATTCCTTCCATCGCGAAGGAGAGTGCCGACGTAGAGACATTGTAGGTGATCAACACTTTGACCCAAAGTGTCATCCATCATACTAGCCCTATTCTACAACACCATCCAGGGGAGTCTTCGAGTGGTGGCCTTCGAACCCATGTGTGTCAATCTTGCGGGGCGACTTGTTCATATGACCCCACCGACACTTAGGAGGTTGCTACGCAAGATCTGTCTAGAACTATGGAGATGGAAAGGGCAATTGACATTTTGCATGAGGCATATGACATTGATAGTCAGGTAAAAGTTAGCATGTTCATTGAATTTAATTTATTAAATTTCAATTTTGAAATGCAAGATTAACTAATTTAGTTTTATGATTTTAATAAAATTGCAGGGTCACAGTGTTGAGACTGGATACACCAGCCCTCCACCTACTTATTTATGTAGTACAACTATTGGTGGGGTATGTAACGAGTAAACAATTATAAATTTATTACATGTTAATAGCATTGTTTTATGAATGGTATTTTAATATGTGATTTTGGATGTTGAACAGGCTAATATTGGAGGTTTCGAGGGAACACCTACCAGTGCTAGTGGATTTACTCAAACCTACATGCAGGTAATAGAATAAAGAGTTTAACTAATGAATTATACTTAATTGATTTGTGTAGTTTATATTCATATTGTTGATTACGTTGCATTACACATCATTCAAACTCAAAACATTAATTCACATTCCATAACTAATAACTAGATGTTGATAGATGACAAAATTTCAACTACAATATAGTTGTTTAGAAAGTCAACATAAGAAATGATGCAATTACTTCACATAGCATAAGTAATAAGTCTAGGAGCAACTTCCAATTACATTTGCTTGTCATGGCATTCCATGAGACCACTTTTTACTACTTGACATCTTTTCAAATAGTTCACTGCCTTGTCTATGCTATGGATGCTTGGAAGGAATATATGAAAGAATAATAGTAAGCAATAGCATAGACAAGGCAATGAATTTTTTGAAAAAATGCCTCAAAGAAATGCAGTCTCATGGTGTTGTCCATCACCATGAGACCCAATTTCTTTGAGGAACTTTTTCAAACAACTCACCGCCTTTTCTATGCTACCACATTTTCCATACATGTCTACCAAAGCATTCTATCAAACAGTTCATTTCCTCACTGCTATGGCTAAAAGCTCTTAAAAAAGGTGCTTTCCAACAAATTGATGCAATATAGAGCAGTCAAATAACTTAACTTCATCATTCAAAAGGATTAAATCCACTTTGCAACTCAAAAACTCAATTCTTTCTTTGTTTTCAAACTTCTACCTAGTCTTCCTACTAGGTCAACCAACCCACTTTTCCTGTCAAAACTTTCAATTTTCTCAAACAACCTTGTCAACAAATCCCCAAATCAGGCACCCATCATGGCCTACTTCCACATATCAAAAACTCAATACCAACTCCTTTGGATCAGTGATATTTTATTAGTTTTCTCCTTAAATCTCTCCAACAACTTACATCGATGGGTCATATCATTTTTAAACATTTCCCAACCTTTCCAACTTCCTACAACCACTCAATAACCTCTACAACTACTTTGACCCTTAGCATTCCACGCCTTTACACCGTTTTTGCATTTTTACAACATTTGAAATTGACAACTTTGTCAATATTTTGCAATTTTGCACTTTATTCCTAAATTAACTAAGACTATTACAACCTCCAAAATGGCTATTTAAGCCTTATTACATCATCAAAACACCTTAACTAATTCAAACTCCTAAATTTTCCTCATGGAGGCATGCACTTGCAAATGTGCACCTACACGACAAACTATGGATGCTTGGAAAAAATCTATCAAAGCATAATAGTAAGCAATAGCATAGACAAGGTAGTTAGTAGTTTGAAAAAATGCCTCGACGAAATACGGTCTCATGGTGATGGAATTTCATTCCATCACCATGAGACCACATTTATTCGAGGCATTTGTTCAAACAACTCACCACCTTTTCTATGATACCACATTTTCCATACATGTGTACCAAAGCATTTTATCAAACTACTCACTTCCTTGCAGCTATGGCTAAAAGCCTAAAATAGGTGCTTTCCAACAAACTATGGATGCTTGGAAAAATATCTATCAAAGCATAATAGTAAGCAATAATACCATAGATAAGGCAATGAACTTTCTAAAAAAATGCCTGAAAGAAATGCGGTCTTATGGTGATGGAATGCCATGACATGCATTTGTTTGTAATGGCATTCCATCACCACGAGACCCCATTTCTTTGAGGCATTTTTTCAAATAGTTCACTGCCTTCTCTATGCCACGACAATTATCGTACATGTCTATGAAAACATTTGATCAAACGGTTCACCGACTTGCTGCTATGGGTAAAAGCCTAAAAATATGTCCTTTCAAACAAGATATGGATAGGGAAAATAGTAAGCATGATAATCAGAAATATATAGTTTAATAAGTACTCCAAATTTTGTTCATTATATCATACATTATAAGTCATGACGTGGATCACTATTGTAGTTTTTGTGATTGAATAATTTGTTGTTTTATTTTTAGATGTTGCAAGCCGAAACACCTCCGAATGTGACAAGGGCAATGGAGATTGGTGTTTCATCTGCTATACAATCCTCGATGGCTCTGAAAGGGGAGGTATGAGGCAAATTAGTAAATTTCAATATACATTTGTTGTTATAGATGTTAGTGAAAAATCAAACCATTATTGATTCATAGTTTAATTTCTATTTGGATGGTTTATATAGGGCTTGAGCATGCCTGAGCATGGGCGTGTGAATATTTCCCTCATGGAGAGAGATCATGAGATGGCGGCAAGTGATTATTTTGTTAAATATATCATTTTTTATAATGTAATTTCTATATATTCATGTCTTTACTTCTTATTGTAACAATTAAAACTTCACCATGAACTAAACACTAGGAGGAGTAGTAGGAGCACTCCTCGAGCGCAACACGAATGAGTGACAAACCCATCACCATCTGATCGACAAGCAAAGGGAAAGAATTTATTTCCAGAGCATGGAGAGTAATGACTTTTGATTCCAGAGCCCTTTGTTGTATACCTACATGACAGTTTTGTACATATTTTGTATTGGATATATTTGACATTGTATGCCTATATGGCATTCTCGTAAGCCTATATGGCTATTTTGTACATATATTTCATACGTATATCGACATATATTGATGTATGCCTACATGGCTATTTGGTTAATACAAATCTTTTTTTATCGATGGTGTCCATATTTGCATTCTAAATTGATGGTTCAATAGATATGAGTTACGTGTATTCAAGTGTATACTTTACAACTTACGCGTATACTTTGTGACTTACGTGTGTTCCAATGTATACTTTGCGACTTATGTGTTTTCATGCGTATACCTTGTATTCGTACATATAATTTGTATTAATTTCTGTATACTATGTATTCGTGTGTATACTTCAAGGCTTACGTGTTTTTGAGTACTTGTGCTTCCCTTATTCACATGTACATGCTTGAATTATTCACGTGTATACTTATTAATTGGTTAGCCCTAGCATTGATCATTGTTGTCCTTCATGGTTTGTTTTGAATATTAATTGATTGATGCTAAACAACTTTATTTAAAAGCAAAAAAACACATTTTCAATTGGTATTCCATGAAATGATTCATAAAAAAGATTCCAATATGTTTTTGATGCATCACCATATAAACACGTCAAAATATTTATATGTCAATTTTTTGCAATATTATTTCTTGTATACAAAATGGACTCCGGAGAAAGCAAGTTATAATTTATAATACGAATAAGAAATGGACTCAACGCTGTCCTAGACCTCCGAATAGGTCAATTTAACAAAGAAACACGCTCTCAATCCCTCTTCCAATTGCAAAACACCATTGGGCAGCATTTACCAGTTTGTAAATCCATAAAATCCACAATTTTTAGGGTGTGATTGGCCCTCTAACCCCACTATCCTCTAAATCCTCACTTTTCTCAAATTTCACTAGGGTATATTGAAAACCCCATATTCAGACGTCATACAACCTCAAAACCTCTTCCAACACTCTTCATTCTACCTACACAAACTTAATTGACCACCAAATTATGCTGCCCCTTGACTTTACCCACTTTTACTCCCTCAAACCTCTCTTTTTCATTCAAAACCCCTATATTCCCAATTAGGGCATTATGCCATAACATACTTTTTACCTCCCTTGTCCTTGTAGACCATTTGAACACATCAAACTCCATAACCTCACCCTATTTCCAACCTATTCTAACTTATTCTCAAGCAATTTCTTCTTTTCACCTCGTCTAGCCTTGCTTTTAAGGCCTAAATTCTGAATTTTGAATAGGGGTAACATTAGTAATCTCATCCAATGCCTTTACCAATGCTATTTTCTTATTTGTACTTACATAATTGACTCAAATGACCCCACACTAACTCAAAACTAAAAGCAAGATTACCAAATGGCCTGTCATGGCCTTATTTGACTTTATAATGACTAAAACCATTGAATTAGACTTTCTTCATCAAATAGAGGAACAAGGTGCTATGCACCAATGATCATACACTTTTTGTGTGGAATACTCAGACTTCTCAACAATCATGTGTATGTTTCTCTTTTCCATTGTTTTGCATGCCATCATAAGGGATCAAGCCAGTTGAACACAACTCAGATCAATTCCGCGTGTTTGGGTGCGAAAGAGGACCATTCTTAGCATAAACCTACCTATCAGGACATGTTGGAGCAGTTAGTTTGGTCACACGAATTGAAAAATTGAAAGTTGCACCACTTTGCAACTTTAGACTGCTTCCATTTGACACTTTTTCCATCAAGTGAAATCTGGACCACAGAAAAACGACTCCAAGATAACAAAAAATGAGAGAGGTTATTGTAGAGAGGTCCAACGCAATCTCATAGGCTTAGACAAAGAGTTTGTAAGCATCACAGTTTCTGAATAATAGCCCGTCAAAGTTTGCTTCCCTTTTGCACTTTGGACCCTTAAGGGATCGACCTGGTTGAATGTAGCTCAGAGTGATTCCGCGTGTTTGGGTGTGAAAGAAGACCATGCCTAGCGTAAAAATACCTATTTGGATGTGTTGGAATAGTCCGTTTGGTCACACGAGTTGTAGAATGAAAGTTGCACCACTTTGCAACTTTGCACTGCTTTCATTTGACACTTTTTCCATCAATTGAAAATCCTTCGCCACGGGAAAACCACTATGAGATAGAAAAAATTGAGAGAGGTTTTTGTAGAAGGGCCCAACATGATCCTGTACGATTAAATGAGAAGTTTCTAAGTGTCACGGTATCCGAGTAAGAACGTGCTGAAGTTTGCAACCATTTTGCACTTTGGACTCTTAAGGGATCGATCCAGCTGAACGTAGCTCAAAGAGATTCCGTGCGTTTGGGTGTGAAAGAGGACCATGCCTAGCATAAACATACCTATTTGGAAATGTTGGAACAATTTGTTTGGTAACATGAGTTACAAAATAAAAGTTGCACCACTTTGCAACTTTGCATTGCTTGCATTTGACACTTTTTCCATCAAGTGAAAATATGTCACCACGGGAAAACCACTCTGAGATAGCCAAAATTGAGAGAGGTTTTTGTAGAGGGGCCCAACATGATCTTGTAGCATCATGGTATCCGAGTAACAACATTCTGAAGTTTGTAGCCTTTTTGCACTTTGGACTCTAAAGGGATCAATCTGGTTGAACGTAGCTCAGAGCAATTCCACATGTTTGGGTGCAAAAGAGGACCATGCCTAGCATAAAAATACCTATTCAGATGTGTTGGAACAATTCATTTGGTCACACGAGTTGCAAAATGAAAGTTGCACCATTTTGCAACTTTGCACTGCTTGGATTTGACACTTTTTCCATCAAGTGAAAATCCGCCACCATGGGAAAACCACACTGAGATAGTAAAAAATGAGAGGTTTTTGTAGAGGGGCCCAACGTGATCTTGTAGGATCAAACGAGAAGTTTCTAAGTGTCACGTTATCTAAATAACAACATGCTAAAGTTTGTAGCCATTTTGCACTTTGGACTCTAAAGGGATCGATCCGGTTGAACGTAGGTCAGAGCAATTCCGTGTGTTTGGGTGCAAAAGAGGACCATTCCTAGCGTAAAATTACCTATTCAGACACGTTGGAATAGTCCGTCTGGTCACACGAGTTGCAGAACGAAAGTTGCACCACTTTGCAACTTTGCACTACTTGCATTTGACACCTTTTCCATCAAGTGAAAATCCGCTGCCATGAGAAAACCACTTCGAGATAGCCAAAATTGAGAGACATTTTTGTAGAGGGGGCCAACGCAATCCTATAGGATCAGACGAGAAGTTTCTAAACATCATGGTATCAGAGTAACAACATGCTAAAGTTTACAGCCATTTTGCACTTTGGACTCTTAAGGGATTGATCTAGTTGAACGTAGCTTAGAGTGATTCCACATGTTTGGGTACGAAAGAGGACCATGCATAGCGTAAAAATACCTATTTGGATGCATTGGAACAATCCGTTTGGTCACATGAGTTGCAGAACGAAAGTTGCACCACTTTGCAACTTTGCACTACTTGCATTTGACACTTTTTCCATCAAGTGAAAATCCGCTGCCACTTGAAAACCACTCCAAGATAGCCAAAATTGAGAGAGGTTTTTGTAGAGTCCCAACATGATCCTGCAGGATTAGACGAGAAGTTTCTAAGCATAACAGTATCCGAGTAACAACATGCTGAAGTTTGCAGCCATTTTGCACTTTGGACTCTTAAGGGATAGATCCGGTGGAACGTAACTTCAGAGCGATTCCGCATGTTTGGGTGTGAAAGAGGACCATGCCTAGTGTAAAAATACCTATTTAGACGCGTTGGAATAGTCCGTTTGGTCACACGAGTTGCAGAACGAAGGTTGCACCACTTTGCAACTTTTACTTCTTGCATTTGACACTTTTTCTATTAAGTGAAAATCTACTGCCATGGGAAAACCTCTCCGATATAGCCAAAATTGAGAGAGGTTTTTGTAGAGGGGCCCAACATGATCCTATAGGATTAGATGAAAAGTTTATAAACATCATGGTATTCGAGTAACATGTTGAAGTTTGTAGCCATTTTTCACTTTAGACTCTTAAGGGATTGATCCTGTGGAACGTAGCTCAGAGCGATTCTGCCTGTTTGGGTGAAAAAGAGGACCATTCCTAGTGTAAAAATACCTATTTGGATGTGTTGGAATAATTCACTTGGTCACACGTGTTGCAGAACAAAAGTTGCACCACTTTGCAACTTTGCACTGCTTGCATTTGACTCTTTTTCCATGAAGTGAAAACTGGACACCACGGGAAAACCACTCTGAGATAGTGAAAATCGAGAGAGATTTTTGTAAAGGGGTCCAACATGATCTCATAAGCTCAGAAAAATATTTCATAAGCGCCATGGTTTCTAAGTAATACCCCGTCAAAGATTGCTGTCCTTTTGCACTTTGGACCCTTAAGGGATCGAGCCAGTTGAATGTAGCTCAGAGCGATTCCACAAGTTTGGGTGTGAAAGAGGACCATGCATAGTGTAAATTTACCATGCCTAGCATAAATGTACCATGTACTTAGAAGAAGATCAATAAAATTCATTGTTTCCTTGCATTTTTCTGTATTTTTACCAGAAATATGATGTTTCCTTGAACTGTACAGTTCCGTACAGGGTGATTATGTTATCTTTTTCAATCTATTTGTGTTTCCACAGACCTAATACATATTTAGAAGCCCATTTTTATGTTAAGGTGCTTATTTGGTGAAAGGGAATAAGTTTTATGGGGTTTGTGTTGCTGCTCCTGTAGATTTTGATGGAAAAGGGCATGAAAAATGAGGTGTCACCCTAGGGTTTGATAAAATATTGCATGTAGAGGTTGGGTGATTGTCTTTTTAGTTTTTGCAGGTGATTTTAAGAAGGTTTGAGGTAGTGGCATGTTCTGGCAAGGTGTGGAACCATTCCTTTCAATAAACCCTCCTCATACTAGCATAAAATAAGGGTTTTGTGGTTTGGCATGGTGGAGTGAGTTTCTCCTGAGACAAAATTATGGATCTGAGGGTTTGGATACATGAGAATTGATGGCCCAGCAAGTTCAGGGGGTTGTTGAATATTTAAAGGTATGTTCCTTTGTAACTTAGGCCTAGTTAGCTTAATGAGGACAACAAAGGTAATTTTTGATGCACATGTTCCAAGACAATCACTATTGATTTTGAAGTATGTGTTGTAACTCAATAATAGCTATCTAGATCAGTCATTTTTTTCTCAATTCATTTGAGAAGTTTTCCTCAAAACACCACTTGGAGCCACACTTTTCACTTGGAAATTCATCATAAAACCCTATAGCAACAACTCCACCTTTGTTTCTTGAATTCCCCTGCACAAATAAACACAAACACACATAAAAAAATCCTAAGACTAACCTAATTCACTAATCTAAACTATAAAATTTGATGGAGTAGTCATTATTGGTTATCGAGACTCTCAAAACCCTAATCTTGAGGGTTTACAGATCGAGTTGAGAAAAATCAGTTCAAACTAATGATAAACTCAATGGATACCCTCCTAAATAGATTCAAATGAAAGCTACTTCAATATTCTACCTTAAACAACAAGATTCACGCCCTTAAACTACTATACAAGCCGTACAAGTTAATGAACAACTGGAACAACTTAGAAAATCACTAAAACATGGACTTTATTGATTTTAAATCTTCAAGAATACAAAAGATCTATGTTTTGCTCGACCTTACATGTTTTATATCACTTCTCTAATCACCTAATGACCTCTTTGAGACTTTGAATACATTACATATGACCTTCACATGACCTTTTTCAGATTGTTTACATTTCCAAATTCAAATTTTCCAAATTTTCCTATTGAAGGCATTTAGAGAACAAGGTGCTACTGCACCAAACATGAACTCCAAAATTATAGTATTTGAGTAAATCTCATACAAATAAATATCATTACAATGCCTTAGGTACTTTTTTCTCATAGATCTTTTACAATGTCACTCATACATTCGAGATTCTCTTTAAATGTCTACATCATAGGTGCTCATTATGAGGTTAACTTCAATTGAGTAACTTGAGATTCCCTCGCTAAGCTTCACACACTCTTTTATAATGGCTTCAAATCAGAATTGAGATTTGTCAAGATCATCAAAATAAGGGTGTTGCATTACTTTTTTGGCTGAGATTCTCTTTGATGGCTCATAAATCAACATTTTCTGCAACGAGAGACCAATCAATTTTTAGTAGTTTACTTACAAATACACAAAGTAAAAGAGAAAAAGAAAGAGCATCCAAAATGGAAATGAAATGAAAATATATGGAAGGAACTTACAGATAGGCATGCCAATCTCACAACTTAGTCACTCCTAGTCATACATCTTCACTGGGAGTTCCAAGATACCTATTGCACACAAGACCTCTCATGAATAGAGTAAGTTGAAATTTGAGATGCTCTTATAATGTCTTACATCATAGCTGCTCATGATAAGGTTAAATTCCAATGAATAACTTGAAATTCTCTCACCAAGCTTTGCAAACGCTTTTGTAATGGCTTAAAATCATGATTGAGATTTATCAAGATCATCCAAATAAGAATGTTCTATTGCTTTTCTGGCTGACATTCTCTTGGATGGCTCATAAATCTGCATTTTCTGCAAGGGGACACCAATCAATTTGTAGTAGGTTACTTACAAATAAGAAAAGTAAAATAATATGATAGCATTTCCATCAAACAAATTAATGTGCATACAAGTATAAATTAATAAGAACTGATGTGCATACTTAAAAATTAATCCAATGAACCATCCAAGTCTGCTCTACTCTTTATTGTGTCAAGTATTGCTTCATGGTCAGACTCATAGACCTTCCGCAAGACCTTGTTCAAAGGTCTACCCCCATATTTGGTCAAATGAACATTGGATGCCATGACAAGGTTCAAGTAATGAAGAATCTTACGATGCGTGTCAAAGTCTTGAAATAGCCAATGTTTAACACCATTATGTGGGTACCTTCTAAGCCACATTCCAATAACAACCGAGCATGTAGGGTATTCGATACATTTTCTCCATCTATAACTAGGGCCTCCAATTTATTTTTGGCCTCAACATAATGACACAAGTAATAGTCCATTCCCTCTTCGTTGTCTTCATCTGCAATAACTGCATAAAATTGCATTGCATTGATATGTGCATAAAATCTCTTGAAATTAGTCAACATTACGAATACACTACAAAGTAATATAACAAGATAGGAATTTCAAAAACTAAGCAAGCAAATATATTACCTGGTTAAACTAGATCTGATATGTGGTCAAAGTTGATTGATGATTCCATATGTGTTAGTTCCAATGCCGTCAGAGGGAAATAGGTGTGAAGTGGGTTGAGATAACTTGTAAACCATTTTTTAACTCACTCCACTGACTCACAATCATTCGAGGCTTGCATTATACATGAAGAAAAAAAATATGCCATCTTTCGTGTATCGATACTCCATGAACTTGCATTTGAGCTAAGGAAAGAGTGTAGCTCACTTGATCTTGTTAGTGTACAACAATCCTCATAAGGTGCAATGTTAGTATCATCCATTAACCAAAAATACCTATGAGTTGAAGAAATACCTTCATTACTTGGACCCATCGAAGCATTACACCACTTGACAATTGGTCTTGCATATGTCAACTTTGTAGTATCTTTATACTTTAATTCTTCTCGTGCTAATGCTCTTTTCACGTATGCTCCTTCACCATCATGCTCCCCCTTTCCATGCACGACCTCACAAAAGTTCCACATATGCTATACATCTGTAATGACATGCATCCTGATCAACCAGTAGAACATGTGCGAGTTCTTGAACTGTGCTACATAATTATCTGACCATATTATATGCCGACCGTATGCTATGCCCCTCTGAGCCAAATCACTGTAGAACATCTGGAAGCAACCTTGCACGAACTCTGGAGAATGTGTGTGATCATCACTAATATAAAAGTGATACTCTCTCAATACCTTCCTTTGGTCCTTTGTACTATCAGCTGCATGAACGAATGCTATTTGCAAAAATATCGAAACCTATGTGGAGTTGTAATACTATGACTACATCTCACGTTGTGGCTATAGAGTGTAGTTCTCTACAAAGTCAACCATTGATATTATGCTACCAACTGGAAAGGTATGCTTACATAGCTTGAATTGCATGTCCAACCATCAGGCTCTATGGGTATGCCTTGCATACTCATCATGAAACATGGACATAAATTGATACACTAGAATCTTCTGAATAACCAAATCACACCTTTTTGCTTGAGACACATCTTTTGTAGCATATGCCACTGTTTTATACTTCTTGAACTCTACTAGTTTCTGTCCCACCTCATCGGTCCTTTCCATATGTTGGCATACTGGCATACACTGCAAGCCATTGCAATAATCACATGAACCATCCAAGCATGTTGTCCTGTAGAATATTTGGCCATCCTCTATTTCACATAATTTTTTTTATAAGAACTCTCTTAAAGATTTTGGTGGGACTTCTATGCCACAATCCTGCAAAACATTGTTAGTATGCAAATCACATCATATATAATGATAAACATCGTAATGGTTAGAGAATTCAATATGTAGTCTACAACAAGTAGTGCGTGTGTGATATATCTTGACATAAAAAAGGTTTAAGCATTTCAAAAAATATTTGAAAAATACTAATTTGAGGATAGTCCATTTGAAATTTACGAAAAAATTGAGTTTGAGTCATATCCAAAAAATGCTTTGGATGTGGCTCACGGTTTCGACTACCGATTCTCCTTCTTACCACATCCATTTGATTCAAAGATGGCCTTGTGCTATTCTTCCAATACTCTTCAATTAGTGTTCTCAATGCTTCAATTTTTTTTTAATCTTTTTTCAGCAGTCTCCTCGAGAATTCCCATAATTCATTTTCAAATCGGTGCCCTCAACTCTTTGCCACCTTTGAACGGATTTTGATAAAGTTTTTCTACTAATTCTCATTTTTTCACTCATCTTTCTAATGATATGAGCTCTCTTTGTTTGACTTCTGACCAAAGTCCATGTAATGACATGTCGTGTGGCATTACTATTCTTTGAGTGTGAGGTCTTACCCACACTCTCATATGCTTCCATTAGATTCTTCACAATAGTGTTTTCACTCGATGTATTCGATGTTCTCAACCCAAGAGTCTTCATGATGTCTCTATACTTTATACCCATCATTTGAACAAATAGTTGACGTCTTGCGGTCTCATTTAGCCTTTCAAAGTAGAATTTCCAAATCTTATCAACATATCTTCTACAAGTGCGTGTTGGAATCTTACCTTCCATGTGTTGAAAAATATCCTCATCAATATTAATCAAATACTTAATTGAGGTGGTGTTCTCCTAGGTACATACATGTCAATATTGTGAATTTCATCAATATTTAATTGAGGTGGGCTAGATTGTGTACCTTCAATCGATGGTGGAGTAGAAGACATATCTTGAGGTTCTCATGGGGGTGATGGCATACCTTCTTCATCAAATCCGAGTGATGATGTACTCTTAACTTGAGATGCGCTCAATGGTGTCCAACCATATTCACTTACGATAAATAGTGCCCCTCCATATTCACTTGTAGTAGCTGGTGTCCCTCCATATTCTCTTGTGCTTAATGGTGTCCCTTCGTATTCACTTTCCGTAGAGGGTGTGTCTCCAACTACGATATCTGAATATATCTTACCATGATGCTTTCACATTCGTGCCCTTTGTGTTGCCGAATCTTGTTCTCTTTTTGATGGTTGATGTTCCTATTTAGTTGACTTGTTTTTCGTCAATAGTACCCAATTTATTCTTTTCACGATATTCTGCCACCCATTCCCTCTCCTTTTCTTTGAAAGTTTCATACTCTTCGTTTGTTAGTTTATTCCTTCTTCATTTCTTTGGCATGGCGGATAATTTTACCTATAGCATGGTAATGAGACGAATATTAGTTCCTAAAGTATTTTCCCATTCAAATAAATGAAATATATGTCATTCAAGGCTTCATAAAAATACTTACAATCATCTTGTACAAGACTATTTCTAGCATAGACAAAGGTGGTGCAGGGGCATGCCATGATTACAAGATAGGCAGAATTACATTGTTTTCCTTGTGTAAATGGGGTGTTAAAGAAGGGTTTTGATGAAATGTTGAAGGAACCTTTTGTGTAATGGTTGTTTGAGTTTTTTCAATGCATTTTTGAAGTGTTGTTGGTATTGGTGAAGTTTGGTAAGCCCAGTTGTCAAGAATTTCAATAAACCCTAGGTTGTTTGCATGAAAGTTGAGGGTTTGGTGGTACAAAATTTTAGAGGTCAAGGCTATGAGAAATAATGGTTGAATTTGTTGTTTTGCAACACAATTAGTGACTGTTAGTTGAGATTTGGTGAAAAAAAAAGAGTTTTGGAGGTACCTCCTTTGTAAAAGAGGGCTATTTGGTGGCTTACAAGGCAGGACATCCTATTGGTTTTTAATATTGTTGCAAAGAAACCTCTTGAAAATTTTTGGTATGTTGAGTTAGGAGTTGAAGTGTGTCTCAGATGATGTTTTTTATGTCTTTGTATGACCTTCTCTAAAAGATATTGAGAAAAAGCAGTGTTGGAGGGCTACAAGCCTTTAGGTGTGTGTTTGGGATAAGTTGAGTGTATAGTGTTTAAGGGGCTGGTTTGTTGTTTCAGTTTGATCATTTTGAGTTGGTTTGGGTATTCACCACCTAGGTTTCTACCACGCTTCCCCTACCTTCTCAACCCTACCCTATTGGAAAGCTAGTGGAGTGTTGACAAGCTGGCTCACTCACTAGCTTGCTAATGTGGTAGGGTTGAGAAGGTAGGGGCAGTGTATGCCTCATAGAAATAGGGTGCCATGGTGATGTATATCACCATGAAATTGTGCCATGGTGATGTATATCACTATAAAACCCCATTTCTATGAGGCATACGCTCCCCCTACCTTCTCAACCCTACTGCATTGGCAATCTAGTGGAGCGTTGGAAAGCTAGCTCACTCACTAGCTTGCCAATGTAGTAGGGCTGAGAAGGTAGGGGCAGTGTATGCTTCATAGAAATGGAGTGCCATGGTGATGTAATCACCATGAAACCCCATTTCTATGAGGCATACGTTGCCCCTACCATGTCAACCATTTCTGAGACCGGCCTGAACACATAGTTTTAAGGTTTGAAAGTCATTTAAAATGGTGTATTGAACCATTCCTCTCACTGTGTCTGCTCTAACTTAAGGAATGGGTCTGCAACATCACTAAAAAGGTGTGGGAATGTTGAGTGTGTATAGGGGAGGTCAAGAGTTGAGTTGGGCATGAAGCTCTAGAGTGAAATTTGGTGTTTTCCATGTGAATTTGAGAGGTTTTGACATGCTAAAGTGAGTATTGTGTTAGGTAAGTGTTGTTTCTTATTGAATTGAGTTTTTTTAGGACATTTTAGACCTGTTTGATGTGGTGGCATGTTTTGATAAGGTTGGGAAGTGTGTTTTCCAATAAGCCCTAGGTTATTTGCCTTAAAAAAAGGATTTTTGGTTTTGGCATCTTGGTGGACGAATTTATGAGAAGTAATTGTGAATTATTTGGTTTGAATACATATAAATTTACTCCCACATGAGTTTGGATTTTTTGGTCAAGTTTCAAGATAAGTTTCTTTGCTAAAGTGTCCTAATTTGAGGCCTAGTTGGCGTAGAAAGCCCGATTTGAGAAATTTGTTACAAAGTAACCAATAGTGGTTTGTTGGCATGTGATTGTGTACCCTAAAGGGTCCTTGAAATGGTTCAAGTATTGTTCTGAAAGAATCTTATCGAGAAGAAATACCCAATTGAATGAGTTGGCAATGGTACAAGGAAGAGTGCTGATTTGGTGAAAAGTGAAGAGTTTTGAGAATTGTGACTTGTGAATTGTTGCTGTTGGTTGATTTTTTGTGTTCAGTTGTGTTGTAGGACCTCCCCTGGTTGCATCACAATTAAAATTATTTTCCCATGCTTCCATTTTGATGACAACCTAAGGTTATAATGGCAAACAAACAATGACCAACATGGAATATAATTCTTTAACAAAATACCTCAATGAAAGCTTCAGAGAGTGGTATGCACTTCGATAATAAAGGATTGAGAAATGATGTTTTATTTTACTTCCTTAAAACGTATGTCATATATATGTGTATACAAAATGTGGAAGCATACACAAGGTAAGTCAATTTTTAAATAACAAAATGCCTCAAAGAGATGTGGTTTAAAAATGTAATTGGAAAGTGTATAGAATTGTGTAATTTAAAATGTGCATTGACAACCTAAGGTTATAATGAAAAACAAACAATGATCAACATGGAATATGAAAATAAAAAAAATGAAAGTAGGCAATAATAGAATGAAAGAAAATGTGTAAAGACTTCACATACCTAAAAAACTAGAGTTTCAAATGGAGGAGTTCAACCCAATTATTTAGCCTTACCTTCTTCTTTCTTCAAACTCCTCAACAATTTGACTTTTTCAAAAGCTTGTTCCCCTCCAAAATTCAATTGTATATCATTTTTCAATGGAATTCAAACTTGAATTGATATTATATGTCTTTCAATGTGAAATATCTGCTATTTCATGCAAAGGTGGTAGAAAGATCATGAAAAATGTGGTGGAATGTGAATAACATACATGCACACTTCACAACATCATGAAAAAGCTAGTTTTTGTTAGAGCACACACATAACTAGAATAAAATGCAAAATGTGGGCCTTGAGATCACAGGTATATTGATTTTTTTACCATTTTTAGTGCAACATAAAATGCATTCACATTATAACACAAGTGCATTATTTCTTCCTAAAACAACCATATCTCTACTTCAAAACATGCTTGTGTTATGAGAAAGTTGGTTTTTTAATAGATTTCTTTTCTCTCTCTTTGTCTATACCCTATATACCCTGATTCTATCTCCCTTCCCTCTACCCTTATACCCTAATTCTATCTCTCTCCCCTCTAACCTCTACCCTCTACCCTTATACCCTCTATCTCTCTCCCACTCCCTCCCTCCCTCCCTCCCTCTCTCTCTCGTCTCTCCCTCGTCTCTCAACCCCTATACCCTCTCCATATCTCAACTCCCTATCTCTCACTCACTCACTCATTCGATCTCTCTTCCCTCTACCCTATACCCTTAACCCCTATACCCTCAACCCTTAAACCCTAATTCTATCTCTCTCCCCATCTACCCTCTACCCTTAACCCAAGTATACCCTCTATCTCTCTCCCACTCCCTACCTATCTCGAGTCTCTCCCTCCTACCTCCTCGTCCTCTCTCCTCTCCCTCTCTCTCACTCACTCACTCACTCCTCTCTCACTCACTCACTCACTCACTCACTCCCTCTCTCACTCAATCCCTCTCTCTCACTCACTGATACATTTTGATCAATTTTTTCATGACGGCCCGTCGGAATTTCGATGACTTTTTGTCACTGTTATTGCATCAAAATTTTGACGACATTTGAAACGTTAAAATTCTGGCCCAACATTCATCAAAATTCTAACGGGCCGTCATCAAAAAATTGATCCAAATGTATTAGTGACTCATTCTCTCTCTCTCTCTCACACTCACTCACTCCTCTTCTCTCACTCACTCCCTCTCTCTCCCCACCACTCTCTCCCACTCCCTCCTCTCTCTCCCCGAGTCCTCCTCATCTCTCAACCCCCATACCCTCTCCCTCTCTCTCACCCACTCACTCCTTGATCTCTCCCACCCCAATTCTCCCCTCTTCTCTCAAGCCCTCCCTCATCTCTCTCAACCCTATAACCTCCATCTCAACCCCTCTCTCACTCTCTTACTCTCTCTCATCACTCACCCACTCTCTCTTTCTCACTACTCACCAATCACTCACTCACTCACTCACCACCACTCACTCACTCACCACCACCACCACCACCACCACTCACCACCACCACTCACCACCACCACCACCACCACCACCACTCCACTCACCACCACCACCCGCCCACCACCCACCTCTCTCTCTCTCTCTCACCACTCACCACCACCACCACCACTCACCACCACCACCACTCACTCTCACCACTCACCACCACCACCACTCACTCACCACTCACTCACCACCACCACCACCACTCACTCTCTCCCACTCCCTCCCACTCCCTCCCTCTCTCTCAAGTCTCTCCCTCATCTCTCAAACCCTATACCCTCTTCCTCTCTCTCACTCACTCCTTCAATCTCTCTCCCCTCTACCATCTACCCTAAACCTTTATATCCTCAACCCTTAAACCCTCTACCCTTAACCATCTATCTCTCTCCCACTCCCTCCCTCTCTCTTGAGTCTCTCCCTCATCTCTCAAACCCTATACCCTCTCCATTTCTCAACTCCTTATCTCTCACTCACTCACTCATTCGATCTCTCTCCACTCTACCCTCTACCCTTAACCCCTATACCCTCAACCCTTAAACCCTAATTCTATCTCTCTCCCCATATACCCTCTACTCTTAACCCTTATACCATCTATCCTCTACCCTGTATCTCTCTCCCACTCCCTCCCTCTCTTGAGTATCTCCCTCCTACTCCCTCTCCCTCTCTCAACTCCCTCTCTCTCACTCCTCTCTCTCTCACTCCCTCTCTCACTCACTCCCTCTCTCACTCACTCACCACCACCACCACCACTCACCTCACACTCACTCACTCACTCACTCACTCACTCACTCACTCACTCACTCACTCACTCACTCACTCACTCACTCACTCACTCACTCACTCTCTCTCTTTCTCACTCACCCACTCACTCACTCCCTCTCTCTCCCTCTCTCTTAGTCACTAACTCTCTCCCACTCCCTCCCTCTCTATCTTAATTCTCTCCCTCATATCTCATCTCTCAACCCCTATTCCCTCTCCCTCTCTCTCACTCACTCACTCCTTTGATCTCTCTCCCCTCTACCCTAAACCCTAAACCCCTAAACCCTAAACCCTTAAACCCTCTACCCTTAACCATCTATCTCTCTCTCACTCCCTCCCTCTCTCTCCCTCTCTCTCTCTCTCTCTCTCTCGTCTCTCCATCATCTCTCAACCCCTATACCCTCTCTATCTCTCAACTCCCTCTCTCTCTCTCACTCCCTCTCTCTCACTCACTCCCTCTCTCACACTCACTCTCTCCCTCTCACTCACCCCCTCTCTGTTTCTCACTCACTCACTCTCTCTCTCACTCACTCACTCACTCACTCTCTCCCACTCCCTCCCTCATCTCTCAACCCCTATACCCTCTCCCTCTCTCAACTCCCTCTCTATCACTCATTCACTCCTTCGATCTCTCTCCCCTCTACCCTAAACCCTAAAACCCTATACCCTCAACCCTTAAACACTCTACCCTTAACCCTCTATCTCTCTCCCACTCCCTCCCTCCCTCTCTCGTCTCTCCCTCATCTCTCAACCCCTATACACTCTCCATCTCAACCCTCCGTCTCCTTACTCACCCTTTCTCTCTTTCTCACTCACTCTCTCTTTCTCACTCACTCCCTATCTCTCCCTCTCTCACTCACTCACTCTCTCCCACTCCCTCCCTCTCTCTCTCGAGTCTCTCCCTCATCTCTTAACCCCTATACCCTCACCCTCTCTCAACTCCCTCTCTCTCACTCAATCACTTCTTTGATCTCTCTCCCCTCTACCCTAAACCCTAAACCCCTATACCCTCAACACTTAAACCCTCTACCCTTAACCTTCTATCTCTCTCCTACTCCCTCCCTCTCTCTCTCTCTCTCTCTCGCGTCTCTCCCTCATTTCTCAACCCCTATACCCTCTCCATCTCTCAACTCCCTCTCTCTCTCACTCTCTCTCTCTCTCTCTCACTCACTCACTCACTCACTCTCTTTCTCACTCACTCACTAAATCCCTCTCTCTCCCTCTCTCTCACTCACTCACTCACTCTCTCCCACTCCCTCATCTCTCAACTCCCTCCCTCTCTCTCACTCACTCCTTCAATCTCTCTCCCCTCTACCCTAAACCCTAAAATCCTATACCCTCAACCCTTAAACCCTCTACCCTTAACACCCTCTATCTCTCTCCCACTCCCTCCCTCTCTCTCTCTCGTCTCTCTCTTGTCTCTCAATCCCTATACCCTCTCTATCTCTCAATTCCCTATCTCTCACTCACTCATTCAATCTCTCTCCCCTCTACCCTCTACCATTCACCCCTTTACCCTCAACCATTAAAACCTAATTATATCTCTTTCCCAATCTACCCTCTACCCTTAACCTTTATACCCTCTATCTCTCTCCCACTCCCTCCCTCTCTCAAGTCTCTCCCTCCTACCCCCTCTCCCTCTCTCAACTCCATCTCTCTCACTCACTCCTCTCTCACTCACTCACTCCTCTCTCTCTCTCTCACTCACTCTCTCTCATTCACTCCCTATCTCTCTCACTCACTTTCTCTTTCTCACTCACTCACTCACTCACTCACTCACTCACTCACTTCCTCTCTCTCCCTCTCTCTCACTCTCTCACTCTCTCCCACTCCCTCCCTCTCTCTCTCAATCCTCTACCCTATACCCTAAACCATAATACCTTAACCCTTAAAACCTTAAGCCCACTTAGTAAAATCTCTACCCTCCTCTACCCTTAGCCTTAAAACCTCAAACCTCAAATCCTCTACCCTATAAACCCTTAAACACTCAACCCTAAACCCTAAAACCTCAACCCTTAAACTCTAAACCCTATACCCTCTACCCTCAATCCTCTACCCTCTACCTTCAACCATAATACCTCAACCCTTAAAACCTTAAACTCACTTAGAAAACTCTCTACCCTAATCCCTCAACCCTCTTGACCCTTAATCCCTTAACCCTTAAACCCTAATCCATCAACCCCTATACACTCTACCCTATACATTAGACCCTCGACCCTAATCCCCCAACCCTATACCATCAATCCTCTACCCTTAGCCTTAAACCCTCTACCCACTACCCTCTACCCTATAAAACCTTAAACACTCAACCCTAAACCCTAAAACCTCAACCCTTAAACCCTCTACCCTCTACCCTAAACCCTAATCCCTCAACTCTCAAACCCTTAAACCTACTTACTAAACTCTCTACCCTAATCCCTCAACCCTTCAACCCTAATACCTCAACCCCTATACCCTCTACCCTATACATTGGACCCTTGAACCTAATCCCCCAACCCTATACACTCAATCCTCTACCCTCAATCTTAAACCCTCTACCCACTACCCTCTACCCTATAAACCATTAAACACTCAACTCTAAAATATAAACCCTCAACCCTTAAACCCTAAACCCTTAAAAACCTCTACCCTCTACTCTCTACCATCAATCCTCTACCCTCTATCCTCAACCCTTAAACCATTAAACCCACTTAGTAAACTCTCTACCTTAATCCCTCAACCCTTAAACCCTAATCCATCAGACCTTGTACCCTTTGCCCTTATCCCCTAATCCTATACCCTCAATCCTCTACCCTCAACCTTAAACCCTCAAACCTCAACCCTTAAACCCTCTACCCTCTACCCTCTACCCTATACATTAAACACCTAACCCTCAATTCTTAACCCTCAACCCTTAATCCCTCAATCCTCAACCCTCAAACCCTAAACCCTCAACCCTGATACCCTCTACCCTATACATTGGACTCTTAACCCCAATTCTTAAACTATATGTACCCTCAAACCTAATCCCTCAAACCTATACTATAAACCTAATACCCTAATCCCTCAACCCTACAGGTCCTCAACCCTATACCCTCTATTATCAACCCTCTACCCTATACATTGGATCCTCAAGCCTCATATATCTATGTCCCTCCCTCCTCTTCTCTCCTCTCTATCCATCCATCCCTCCTTCTCTACCCTAATCCCTAATCCCTAAACCCTAAACCCTTAAACCCTTAAACATTCAACCCTAATCCTTGAACCTCAACCCTTAAACCCTCTACCCTCTACCCAATACCATCTACCCAAAACCCTAATCCCTCAACACTAATCCCTCAACCCTTACACCCTTAAATCCAATAAAAAACCCTACCCTAATCCCTAAACCCTCAACCATTAAACCCTCAACCATCTATCCTCAACCCTTAAACCCTAATCCCTCCATCCTATACATTGGACCCTCAATCCTAATCCATCGACCCTATACCCTATACCCTCAATCCTCTACCCTCAACCCTCAACCATCAACCCTCGACCCTTAAACCCTCTACTCTCTACCCTCTACCATATAAATTAAACCCTCAACCCTCAATTATCAACCCTCAAACCTTAATCCCTCAACCCTCAATCCTTGAACCCTAAACCCTCAACCCCTATACCCTCTACCCTTTAAATTGGACCCTCAACCTAATCCTTTAACCATATACCCTCAAACCTATACCCTAAACCCTCTACCCTCAACCATAAACCCTTAACCCTAAACCATTTAACCCTAAACCATTAATCCTTCTACCCTATACCATCAACCCACTACTCTCTACCATCGACCCTAATCCCTCAACCCTCAACCCTTAAACCCTAATACCCTTGAAACCATCAACCCTATAGGTCCTCCACCCTAATCCCTCAACCCTATAACCTCAATCCCTATCACTTTCTCTCTATCTATACATCTCACCTCTCACTCCCTCCCTCTCTCCTACCCTCTCTAATTGTCTCATCTACCTCTCCCTCTTCTACGACCTCTTTCCAATAACCCACCACCCCCATCAACCCTCATCCATCTCTCATCTCCTCCCACCTCTTCCACCCTCCCTCTCTCTCATGTCTCTCCCTCCCACCCCCCTCTCTCTCTCAGGTCTCTCCCTCTGGCAACCTACCTATGTAACTATCTCTCTCTCTCTCTCTCCCCCCTCTCTCTATCTATCCCTCGCACCCTACCTAGATAAGACCCTCTCACTCCACCCCCTCTTTCTCTCCCTCTATTAGGTCACTCCCTCCTACAACCTCTCCCTCTCTTAGGTCTCTCACTCACACTCCCTCTCTCTCCAACTCCATCCCTCTCATACTCCCTCTCACTACCTATCTATCAAGTATCTCCCTTTCACCCCTTCACTCTCAAGTATCTCCCTTTGGCACCATACCCTCTATCCTCTACCCTATAACCTAATTCTATCTCTCTCCCCTCTACCCTCTACCATCAACTCTTAAACCCTAATCCCTCAACCCCTATACCCTCCAACCTATACATTGGACCCTCAACCCTAATCCCTCGACCCTATACCCTATACCCTCAATCCTCTACTCTCAACCCTTGACCCTTAAACCCTAAACCCTTAAACCCTCTACCCTCTATCCTCTACCCTATACATTAAACCCTCAACCCTCAATTCTCAACCCTCAAACCTCAATCCTTAAACCCTAAACCCTCAACCCCTATACCCTCTACCATTTACATTGGACCCTCAACCTAATCCTTCAACCATATACCCTCAAACCTATACCCTAAATCCTATACCCTCAACCCTAAACCCGCAACCCTAAACCCTTTAACCATAAACCCTTAAACTTTCTACCCTATATGCTCAACCCAATACTCTCTACCATTGACCCTAATCCCTCAACCCTCAACCCTTAAACCCTAATACCCTAGAAACCATCAACCCTATAGGTCCTCCACCCTAATCCCTCAACCCTATACTCTCAACCCCTATCACTTTATCTCTATTTATACATATCACCTCTCCCTCCCTCCCTCTCTCCTACCCTCTCTAATTGTATCTATCTACCATCTCCCTCTTTCTACGTACCTCTCGTTCAATCAATCCCTACCACCCTCTATCACTACCTCTATCTCCATCCCACTCTCTCCCACTCCCTCTCTCTCCCTCTCTCTCATGTCTCTCCGTCCCACCCTCTCTCTCTCTCTTAGGTCTCTCCCTCTAGCAACCTACCTAGGTAACTCTATTTCTCTCTCTCTCCCCTCTCTCTATCTAGCCCTACCGCCTTACCTAGATAAGTCCCTCTCACTCCACCCCCTCTTTCTCTCCCCCTATTAGGTCACTCCCTTCGACAACCTCTCCCTCTCTCAGGTATCTCACTCACACTCCCTCTCTCTCCCACTCTATCATTCTCACACTCCCTCTCACTACCTATCTCTCAAGTCTCTCCCTAACACCCCCCTCACACTCTCATGTCTCTCCCTTTGGAACCCTACCTACATAACTCTCTCTTTCTCTCCATCTCTCTCTCTCCCCCCTCTCTCTCTTTCCCTCTCTCTCAATTCTCTCTCTCCCACCCCACCTCTCTCTCTCACTCCCTTTATCCCTCCTGCCCTACCTAGCTAAGTTCCTCTCATTACAACCCCTTCTCTCCCACTCCCTCTCTCTTAAAATCTCACTTTATCCCTTTATCCCTCTCACCTCCCCTCACACTCTCAAGTATCTCCCTTTGGTACCCTACCTACATAACTCTCTCTTTCTCTCCATATCTCTCCCCCCTCTCTCTCTCTCTCTCCCTTTATCCCTCCCACCCTACGTAGCTAAGTCCCTCTCACTCCAACCCCTTCTCTCCCACTCCCTCTCTCTTAAACTCTCACTTCCACCCCCTCTCCCTCTCTCCATACTCACTCACTCACTCACTCACTCACTCACTCACTCACTCACTCACTCACTCACACACTCTCTCTCCCTCTCCCCCCCCTCCCTTTCCCTCTCCCACCCTACCTAGACAACTCTAGATCTCTCTCTCTCTCTCTTAAAATTCTCCCTCCCTCTAAAGACATACATAAATACATACATAAAATCATAATACATATGTACATACAATCCTACATACACACAAGCATACATGTACATGTATGTATATACAATCTTACATACAAGTAGGCATACATATAATATACATGCATTGATACATACAAACATACATACATACATACATACATACATACATACATACATACATACATACATACATACATACATACATACATGACATACAAGCATACATGTGCATACAAACATAGAAATATATAAACATACATTCAATATGCATTTAACATAAATCAAGACATAATGCGAGCACATTATACCACACTCACATTATGTCTTGCTAGACATTCTCCCCACAAACAAAAAAAAACCATGTCAAAACTGACATATAACGTGAACGTTATAATGCGCTCATGTTATATCTTGCTTTGGGAATCCCCAAGCCTTGGGATTGGTATTTTCTTTGGAATACCAACCCAAAGTCTTGGAGGGCATTCCCAATGACCAAAGACATGTTTTTGCAATTTCTACAATATTTCACATAATCGGGTTCGTGCTCACCGTTAGGATTGCTCATGGTTCGATATCAAACAAATTGAACATCTGGGTAATGTTAGGTTCTCTCTTAGCTATCCAATGATGTAATTTTTTTCATTTTCTGACAATGCTAAGCCATTCATCCATAATTTCTTTTGTTTGTATGTCTCTTTTTTGGCAAAAAGCAATGTTTGGTTTTTTTTTCATTATAAATTAACCGTTCATCAAAATTTCAAATAAATTACATTTTTAGAAACTAGACTCCATTCTACAATTTTTTTTTTTTAAATTAGATTAGTTTCCAAAATTTGTAGGGGTAGCATGGCCAAAATTCTATTTTTCAGGAAGTGTCCACTTCGAAAATTAGTAAAAAATAAAATATTCATTAAAAAATTATTAGAAAAATTGTGCATCAACTACATACTGTTAGCTAACTTCTGACCATAGCGATTTTAAAAATAGTAAAAGAAAGTTCACCATATGAGGGTCATACAAGAGTTGTTATGTTATGTTTTTCTGACAAAAACAACACCAATTTGTGTACGTCCCTCATTTGAACCCCTTAATTAAAATAAATTGGTACTTTAGAAAGTAGACTCAGAGCACTTGAATCCTTCTTTTTGTTCTATCTCAAAATTTTAAGTGTAACTATCCTCAATTTCACATCCAAGGTCAGTATTCTTGATTTCAGAAAAAAAGTGGCCACTTGAGCCCCCTTTTTGGGAACCATCTTGGTGCACTTACCCAGTTACATATCTATGAAAACATTACATATAAAAGGATTAATTTTCTTTCTCTTTTTCCCTTAACAACATTCCTGCTTAGTTTATAAGAGTCAATCCTAGGAAAAGCACCAATTGGTGGAGAAATGTGTTCCTAGCTACTAGTATCAAAATTCTGATGTGTTATCTCTAGGTCTCTCACCACATCTCTCTTGAGCTTATATGGGTGTAGCTTAGAGTATTGGTTCTAAAAATTGATATAATCAATCTTGAACTTGCTATCAACATCCCTTAAATCCTGTGGCCAATAGTCAACATCTTTGATGTCTTCTTTAAATATTGGTGCAATCCCATCATCAAGAATCTTCATAAACCTGTCTACTGGCATCTTCAAGGTTAAGGTTATTTGTTCCACAATAAAAAGAAATGTGAGTCTAATTTTAGACTCAGGAAGGATCCTTTTCCTACCTTTGTACAAGTTCTCATTCCTTCTTTTCCACAAAAACCACAAAACCTTAGTAGACAAAACAAGCCATAAAATATTGGATTCATTTCTCAATCTCTTAACATAACCACTAAGAATTTCAAACTAGGACACTTTATCACTATTATCCCACCCAATAAAATTTCCCATAAAGACATACCAAATGACACAAGCATATGGACAGTTAAAGAATACATGATCAACATTTTCAACATCATTACCAAAAACATAGACAAGATTAGGGAGACCAATTTTTTTTTTTTTAACCATAATAACCATTTGAAACAACATTTTTTTGGTTCAATCCATTTAGACCACCAAATTTTGACATACTAAATACCAATTACTCTTGTTAAGGTCAAGATTCCAAATTTTATTAATATGGTTTAGTACTTCTAAAGGGCAGGTTAACATTTTGTATAGGTTAATGGATTTAAAAGTCAAAAGTGGGGAGTCATCATTCCACACAAAATTTCCATAGCCTTCTTCATTGTTTACCATTCCACAAGGTATCATTAATTTATTTAAAATGGAGTATGTTCTCTTTTGAGACTCTAGCAAAGTATATTCTTCTTTTAATTTTCCCCAACTTTTCAAGCCTTCCTTGCTCACAATATCACTAAAGCATTTGATACCTTTCCTATTCCATTTGAGGGAAGAAAAACCTCTAATGTAGGCTAGAGACTTGTTCAAGTTAGAAAGAATCCACCACATAGATCTGAATCCAAATAAATTTCTATCTGTTCCATTACCAACTTATTTCATCCTTATAAGTTCCTTGAAGGACCCCCACACCCTCCAAATACTAGAAAATACTACAGATCCCACTGGCTTTGCCTCATAGTTACCAAAAGAGTGTCATGAATGTGTAATCCTTTCCATTGTCTAGCTTTCTTAAGGGTATTCTCTTTTAGGTCATTCCTAATAAGAAATTTCCAAGGTTCTTCTCCATATAAGGCTTTAACAGGATGCTAAAAAACCATATAGAAGCATAGTATATTGAATAGGATGCTAATATTTTTTGGCACACCTGCCATCCTAGTAAGAGACAAGTATTTATTATTCCAACCTTTCAATTTTTTTTTCTATCTTTGCATACATCCAATTCCACATCACCTTCAGTGAAGGATTCACTGAAAAGGGGATCCCAAGATACCTTACAATTTTATCCAGGCCATGCCATTGGTAAGAAGTTTTGGTTGACCAACTAGGAGGTACATGCTCCTAACTCAACAACATGGATTTTGATTAAGATATTTTTGAGCCAGAGGCTTGACAAAAAACATCTAGTATTTTTACAAGATTAACCATATTCATTTCACTCGATTCAAGGAAGAGGGTAGTGTCATCATCAAACTACATATTTAAGAATAAGGAATTATTAGGTAGGGTTACACCTTTAAATCGAGGTCCCAATTTATTTGTTCACAGAATATAAAATAGAGCTTCAACTGCAATCACAAATAGTTCAGGGGCTAAGGGGCACCCTTGTTTGATTGATCTACTCAGTGGGAAGGATTATGAGATTGATCCATTAATTTCAATTTGTGCATTAGCATCCTTAAACAACATCTTCACCAAGTTACAAAATGTCTTAGGAAACCCAAAAGCCTCCATCATATTCATTACAAAGGACCACTCAATTTTGTCATATGCTTTCTCAAAGTCAAGGAGGAGAATGCCAACATTTTTCTTGCTTCTCTTTTTCCTAGTCTAATGCTTCCCAATTGGTTATCATATTCTCTAGGATGTATATTTTCTTAATAAATCTAGTTTGGGTATTATTAATTAAATTTGAGAGAATGGGAGCCACTCTTTTTGCCAACAACTTTGTAAGTATTTTTAGGAGACATTCAACAAAGTGACGGGTCTCCAATTCCTAATGTTAATCTTGTCACCTTCTTTGGGAAGAAGATTTATAATACCCTTATTGATCTTAGGCCACAATGTACCTTTGGTAACAACTTCTTGATACACTTCAAATAGATCTACTACTATCCATTCCAAGTTCTTTTTGTAAAATTCTGCAGGTAGTCCATACACACCTGGAGACTTCCAAATTTTAAATGAAAGTATTTCCTATTTTATTTCTTCTTTAATTATATTTAAGCACAACTTATTTTTCATATATTTTGTTATTTTCTTGGGTATTAGTAGTTTTCAAAACCCTTGAGCCATTTTTCACTGAGGGCTATCATCCTCAACAGTAAAGAGTTTTTTTTATAGAAATTAACAAAGGCCCCTTTTATTTCCTTTTCCCCATGGAACCACTTATCATTAACATCAATCAACCCAAATGATTCCACATAATGCTTAAATCTCAACATATTAAAGAAATATTTAGTAGCCTTGTCTCCATCCTTGACCTAGCTCATCTTAGCCATTACCCTAGCACCTTGGGCTTTTTTAATGTGAAACCTCCTAAGCTTGTGTTTGGTGGTTTTAACCTTGTTTACTAACTCCTAATTATTCTTTTCCAATTTAAAAAATATAACAAGGGAAATGGATGAAGGTGGGGAATGGATGAAATGTATTCTTGAATGGAAAATTTAAATACTTTAGCAAATAAAAAGAAAAAAACATAGACTTATTAGGGAGGGAATACCAAGAAGGGATGTTGCGAAGGGTGTAGTGTTGTAAATTATCACCACTAGCAATTTAACACTTGGTTTGACACTCTATTTTATGTGTAAGATTAATTATGTTCCTACTATGACCATTTTGGGACCTAATTAAGAAAATATGTTAAATTCCCCAACAACTAGAATATAAGAGTGAAAAGGAAAAAACACTAGTGCGGGGCTCTACTGTCCTATATGTGTGTTTTAAAAAGGTTTTAAATTAAAATTTTGGCCTTTGGTGTCTTGAAAATTTCACCTTATCGTCCTAGCTGCAAAAAGTACTTGGAACATGCATATATAATCAACTCTCATTCACAAACATGCAACTTCTATGTAAGCATTTTATCTCTTTCTCTATTCTTATCTACATGATTTATAAAATGCACACTAAACATTGCATGTATTCAAGGAAACATTTTCCTTCTTCATCAACTTATTGTGTCAACTTGATGATATAAAATTACTCCAACACTTAGGGCTTCACATATAAGGTAACTCTATTTCATGCTATTTCATTTATAATAGTCTTTATCATATATGTTTTTACTTTTCTCCCTTGAGAGAACACACTCTTTATCATCATTATTATTGTTGTTTTGGAGGTGGTGACACCAACATGGGGTTTGACTTAGGCTAACCCTTATACATCACAACCATTTTCCATCTTTTGTGTGTGTAACTTTGAATTTGGAAATTTCTAATAGTGGGTTGCTATAGAAGGAAAGAGTAGATTGTAACAAAGATTATTAGATAGGAATTCAAGTTGTACAAAAACCTAGGACATGCACACCCCATGCTGGGATCTCGTTCTACCTCTTCTTTTGATGACAAGTCCCCCTCTATCTTCTCTGTTCAAATATATATTAATTTCTAAAAATTATTTATATCAATTTACATAATTATTCATTTCTTTAGATTAGGATTTTGTTTCACTTAGGTTAAATAAATCACATTTTATCAATTTACCCTCTTTGTAACAAAGGAACAAAACCCATATATCTTGGCTCTCTTTTGAAGAAGTTATCCAAGCATTTAATGCCTTTGTTGTTTGTGTTCCAATGTTTTGTGGAGAAAGGATTGATCTAGGTTATTATACTAGTTAGTCTAGATCCTGTTTTCACATTAAGCATTTTGGTGAATTTGAGATTCTTGCAATTTTCTTTATATTTTTTATTAGTGTCTGATTGGTTGGTTAATTGACTAGACATTTATATTGCATATTTGATGTATTTCTATGTTACGCCTTTCTATTGTATTTGATATTAATATTATATATTAGTCTAAAAGGAAAAATTGATTAAATTAGAAAAAAATAAATAAAAACCAAACCTTCTTTCTTCTTACATATCATTAGCATATCCTTCTTTTCATTTCCAAATTACCTTCTAAAAATATTCTCCTCTTTTCTTACATCATTGATAGATGTTTCTTTTTGTACCTTTGGTATCCATTCTTCAAGTGATGATGAGGCTCATACTTGTCCCTCTCTCAAGATATGTCCTACTAATGAGGATATTTTGGTACAAGAGGATACATGGTAAAGTACAAAGTTGTCACACTTTTATAAAGGAAACAACCAACATTGATCCAACTTTTAAACTTGAATCACTAAAAAGTGGTATATATGTTTTGAATTTTGAAAAGATGTAAACTAACAAAATGTGTATTTTTTAGTATATTTTATGTTTCTATTTTTTTGAAAAAATTAAAAAAATATTTAAAATTTAGTTTTTCGTAAGTTGACACTATAATTTAGTTGTTGATAAAATGCTGAAAAATGAAGTTACATGAGACACCAATCTTTATATAGTAATTTTTTTTCCTTCAAATTTTGTGTGTTTTTATAACTTGAAACTTTAGTGCATGGATACATAATTTTTTTCCAATTTTGATAATTATATTTTTAAATAAATATTAAAATGTGTGTATTAAAACACAACTATTCCATTCAACATCAACTTTCATATTAAATATATATCTAAAATAAAAAATTATACCATCTTGATATAAATTCTTTTATTTAGTGCATCATATTTTTTTTTATAAGTTTTTGTATTTTTTGACATGGTAATGAACCTAATATTTTGTGTTGATAACCTACTTTTAGTAAAAATAAGAAATAAAAAATAAATAATAATTAAACTATTAAAATACATATATTTTTGAAAACTACACTTATGGATCTACAAAAGGGTATTTTTATATTTGAAAAATGTTATTTAGATGAGTAGGAGTTGCTGAAACATCAAGTTTTTCAAATAAATTTATTTTTTTGGTAAAGTGGCCTCAAAGTGGTGCTACATATGCATTTAGCCAACAATTTTAGTTGGAAAAGTTATGGAAACATATAACTTAGCTAGAATGAATCTTACTAGATCACATGTTTGAAAAAAATGATTTTTAGTTAGAAATGCTTAATTCACTTGTGCTAATAAGTTGGCTGAAAGTGTGACACAACTTTGTACTTTTACCCTCCAATCATTGATACTTTTCTTAATATAACTTTACCTTCTCTTTATTAAAATTCCCTTCCTTTTGTCAACATGACATGCATAGATGAAGAATCCAAATTCACATCAAATCTCTTGATGGTAGCTAAGGTCAATACAATTTAAATTTTTGATTCCCACAAAGAACTTGTGAAACCAAAAATTGTTGTGTATATTTGTTTTGATGTTCCTCAACCACAAATTGATATTTTTCTTACTATTCAAGGTATTCCAAACCCGCCTTGACCTCTTGGTTACATTCTCAACTTTTTTAAATAACCTACTCAAAGAAATTAAATTATTCAAAATGTGTCACATCAACCTCATTATCATGTGGTTTCTCACACATACAACACTCAAAATAATATGAAAACTAAACAAACACCAATTGTTTCCATTTCTATTTTGCTTCCCTTACCTTTTCTTCTTCTCACACCTCATCTTCCTTAACATATTGGTAAATAAAGTCTTGTACCTAGTTAATTCATTACTAGGGGACTTATTTACACATGTTAAGTTTACTTAGGTCATAGGAAGGAATCTTTGTAGAAGGTGTTAGTTGTCATTATTTGTTATTTTATCTTTTGACTTGTAACACATGTGAACCTAGGTAAGTGTGATTAGTTGTCTCATGTCATATGATTAAGAAACTTTTCATAATCCTATGACATCTTGCATCTCACCTTGGCTATATAACCAAGGGGTCTTTCATTGTACACAATCACAATCATATCATTGAATCATATCGATAAGAATATAGTTTATTCTTGTCACATTCATATTCTCTCTTCTTGTGCATTCTATTTGGTCTCAAGATCTTGGCAGCCATAGCCAATTCTAACATGGTATCAGAGCATGTTTAATTCTAAAATGGTACCAGAGTGGGTTGGGTGCCACTAGAGAGTCTTTTTTTGAAGAGAGATACCAGATTTTGGGGTGTTTCATTTTTGGCTCTTTATTGTAGGTTCATATCGGAGCTTGCTAGTGCAAAATTGAGCTCACCATTGCGTTCAAAAGGTTCAAGAAAGTTGATTTTTTCTTTTGTTTCATCCAAATCAAACATACAAGGCTAAATCTATGAGGGTTTGAAGCTGAAGAGTGGTTTCCAGATCTAGAAGGTAGTTGCATTTTTGGAACATTTTGGGTCAAATTCAACCTTTCCATTGTGTCCATAAGGGCCAAAAACCCTACGATCGACTGCCAATTTATCCAAATCAAAGTAGTTATCTGGTGAGGCAATTTTTTTTTGTCCAAGGAGCCGTATGCCCCCCATATCGCATCATTATGAAAATGTATGATTTTGAAAAAATAAAAGATTTTATTTTGTTGAAAATTTTCTAATTTTTTTTTAGAAAAATTAAATTTTGGCTTTGGAAATTTTTGGGAAATATTTATTTGAAAAATACTTTTTTAAAAATCGAAAGCAATTTTTTATTTTTATTTTCTGCGGTTTGTAAAGAGTACTGTAGGGCAGTACTATACCTGCCACTAGTATTGGGCCCCTCTACAGGTGCCACGTGGCGCCACCATGACCCCATGCTGCATAAATATTCGACGTTCAAAAAATCTCCATCGATGTCATCATTTTTTAAAAAAAACTGGGCAATAAATTCTGCAGCCCCACTCAAAGGCCGGTGACCACTATGCAAAAACCGGTGGTCAAAGTCATTCAGCGAAAATCAGAGATTCTCTCAAGATTCCATGGGATTCCCTGACGACAATGACAATATATTTCGTCTAAAGAAGAATATTTTGGTGGTGGGTCGGATTGACTAGTGACAGGAATCCGAATGTTAATCTTAAGCTACTGCAATGCATGACAGCTGCCAACCCGTCAGATTTAATCCTTGGGAGTTGCTGATGTCAACCTACATCAGTGCTCTTAAATTTTTTTTTCCCTCCTCTCCAATTGAATTTTTAGTTTTGCAGTTCAACTTCAGAGGCTCATAACTTGCTCATTTTGACTCCTTTCAGGGATTTTTTTTTGATTTGGACTAATTTTTCATGTTCTACATGGTGGTGTAATTTTTTTTGGTTTTCCTATCTGGTTTTTCTAGAAATCATAGATTCTCACAGAAATTGCTGCTTTGTCCTCATTTTGGAAACTTTGGGAGCTCATATCTTGCTCCTACGGTAACATTTTTGGGTACAATTTTTTTTGAAAGTGCATAATTTTTTGTGTACTTTTAAGTGGTATGATCAGATTGATATCATTTTGTACCAAAAATTATACTTGATTCTATGGCATATTTTGACATCTGTAAGCACTAAGATCAAAGTCCACTTCATTGTTTTTGGCAAGTGGAAATTGTAAACACACTGAAGATAAAGTGCCAAATAAAATATTGCTTGAGGGGTTTCTTGATTGAGTGATTTGGTGGGGGTTAATCTTGCATTGGTTGGTTGCATTCTTTTGCTTGGTTTGTGTTCTTGTAATGGGGAAATCTCAAATTGAACTCCTAACTCCACATAATTATGCTACATGGAGAAAATCAATATGAAACTATCTCATGATGAAAGGTCTAATAGGTCATCTAAAGGAAACCACTCAACAACCTATTGATGCTAAAGAATTGGCAAGGTGGGAGATTGATCGTGAAAAAATGGGTATGTGTAGGATCAGCATGGAAAAAATAGGCCGTTAAGTGGCAAAAATTTTAGAAAAATTAGTTAGGCAACTTGACGTAAAAATTTCAATAAGTTATCTATATTATTTCAAAAATATGTAATAATATAATCTGTAGAAAATTGAATGTAGTTTCTAAACTACTAGGTTTATTTTAAAAAAATCTATTTGGTGAAAATTTGAAATTTCAATGTAGTAGTACTTAAATTTCGGGAAAAATAAGAAGTAGGTGTCTCCGACCACCCTAACCACAATAAAATGATAATATTTTTTATAGGATTTTAGATATAAGTAGAGGACTCATGTCCAAATGTGATGCATATTGTTTTGTAATTTTTTCCAAGTAAATAATTAATTATGAATTTTTTATTACAACTTAAAAAAAAAACTCGTATGTTTGACCACCTTAACTTGGTCAAAACTTCATGAAATTCATTTTTTTAATCCTATAGTATGAAGCATAGAATGTGTCACATGTTTGATTCAAAAATGTGATACCATTTGAAAGCTATAGATGTTTTCAATCAGCCTATCAATCGACTTTAATCGTAATTCAAATAGAAAATGAATAATAATTATTTATTAAATTCAAAGTAAAGCATAATTTATATTGGTGGAAAGTTGAGAATCTCCTTTAAAACCCTTTTCATTTCATCAATTTTGGGTAAAAAAAAGTTGTCAGCCACGTACCCTACACATACCCATCATATCGCCACTTTTTGACCATCATGATCCTGCACATACCCAAAAAATTGGATGCATATGTTCATTAGTCTCATTTGATTTATAATTTCACATTGAATCATGCAAAACGCCTAAAGAGGCTTGGGAGAATTTTGAAAAATTGTATGGTAAAATAGATAAGATTAGGGGATATCAGATTGATAATGATTTGATGAATCTTGATCCTAAATATTTTGACCACATATAAGACTACATATCCAAATTTAAGCAACTAAAAACAAAGTTGAAAGAGTGCAACATTGAAAAAGAGGATTTGCAATTGATTTTGAATGTGTTATCCAAGCTTGGTCCTAAGTATTCAGTGTTTGTTTCTGGCTTTCATATTGTAAGAGAGGGGGACCATCGCATGCAAGACCCCATGTCACGGAGGGTCAAGATGCAAGAGGCTGCCCTAACTTACCTTAGCTAAATGTATTGTTTAGGGTATGTAAGGAAATGGTAGTGAGGACTGTAGGGCCTCCCAGCTACTCAATAGTCCCGAAGTGTAGAAAGAGGCTAGGTGAGCTGGTTTGTAGGCTTAACACTTCATCTCGGGAAGCTCTCTTCCTGAGGATAGAAGTGCAGACTTTGGATGACAACGTGGTGCACTAGAGTCTCAAATGCACGCTGTAGTCCATACGACCAAACAATGACAAAGATAAGGTCAAGCCATAAAAAACTGGCTAACGACCCAGTAAGCTAATTAAAGGGACAAAATGCTAGAACTAGGTAAATTAAATAATTTCTAATATTGTAAAGCAAATAAATAAGAGTGATAAAGATGAGGAGAATCTTACCAATGAACTCATTCACCAATTGATCCTCGAAGAGCTCACACACCTACACACATCAAGAGAGAGAATGTTGGGGGGTGGCTATATATGGGTCTGCCTCAGTCAAACCCCATTTAGGTTTTCCCACCTCCATGGACAACCAATGGAAAAGAGATAAAGAAGTGACAAAAACACAAGAAGTACAAACAATACTATGCTACTCAACCAAATGATAGAGGAGAGGAGAGGAGAGGGAAGCTTACCATCTCCACCAAGAGCACTCAAGGCTGCTTGGAGGAGAAATGAGAGGAACTCAAGCCTTTGTTGAAATGGCACAATCCCAAACTTGCTCTACCAATGTGATGGAGTGTGATATTACTGCTATGAAATGCTTGGAAGTTAGTGCAAATGAGCTTGTGAATGAGAGTATGAGAGCTTGATGTGGTGTAGAGTTCTTCGATTCTTTCGTCCAACCTCCTAATACAAGTTCAAAGACTGATTATGGAGTGAGAAAGGAAACAACCATATTTGGGTCAGGTGGCTAAAGGAGGCATTACAACTTCACTGCCAATGGGAAGAGTAATGCCTCTGCTGGCTCAGCCACAGGAATCTGCTAGGGACATCTGTGCATCGCGCGAGCATCCTTGACAGAAACACTTCCACCGACACAAAAAATAGATGCCAAGTGGACTACCATCAGTGAGCTTAAGTGAATTTAAGCCTCTGACTTAGGTTTTCTAAAGTGTATAGAGGAAAAAAGGGGAATTGCGCCTAGGGTGCAAATTCACTCTTATACATTTTTCCCCCAGTTTAGCGAGCACAAGTACTGATGATTTCTTGGTAAAGTAGATCAATAAGAGAGTAGGGTGAGAAAATTATACCTGAACTGTTGAGGAAGCAGACTGCGATTTGGCACACTTGAAGATGTAGGAAAAATAAAGGACTCCATAGCTACTTCAAACTATGAAGTTGGAACAACAAAGTGCCTTACAGGCCTGCAGACCTGCAAGGAGGCAACCCCCAAGATCTCTCGCATGGAGGAAGCCCCAAGGAAATGGACTCCACAGAGTCAAGAAGCGGTGACATGTCTATCTACAGATAGAACATGTTAGAAGTGGCGAAACATCTACCCACATATAGAGCGTGTCTAAAAAGCATCGATATGTCTACCTACAAATAAAATGCATCTAAAAGTGGAAACACATCTACCCATAGATATGACATGTCTAAAGCATCGATATGTCTACCCGTAGATAGAACACATCTAAAAGTGGTGAAATGTCTACCCATAGATAGAAAATGTCTAAAGCGGCCAATCATGCAGACCGAAAGACTTTCAAAGGGGTCCCTCTGGAACCCTTCAAAAGGAGAGGGGTCCACTCAAGGGATGCATTGTTTGAAAAAGTAAGGTCTAGTTAGGCTACCCCCAAGCTAGACACAAAAGGATGAATGGAATGAGTCTAGTCGGGCTACCTCTAGGCTAGACGTGCAAGAGTCCATTTGTTATAAAGGATTTTGAAGAAAGGGTCCTTGAGGAACCCACCATGAAGTATAAGGGGGGTCCACCCAAGGGAAACACAATTCAAAAGTCACCATCTTAGAGTGATTTGTCATCAAGGGATCCTTTCGAAAGATGTTCACTTCATCAAGGAATTCAAAAGGAAGGTCATGCCCCCACACGAGGGGAAGTCAGAGCAATTCCCGCTTTGGAGGAAGGTATCCAAGTCCTTTCTTCATGAACCCATGATGAAGGAAACACATTCCATTAGGGTCCATGTCGAGAATGCACTTCCAAGGAAATGTATCGTAAAGACTCTCAAGAAATTTTTTTTGGCAGCGAATTCATTTGCTAAAAGTTGAAGTGTTAAAGGAGAGTGTTGTCACACATAGGAGGGATAACTCAAGCAAAGAGAGAGAAAGATAAAGAGAAAGTGAAATCATAAACAAAGGGCATAGGGGGATCTAGTTTAGTGGGGTCAGATCTGTCTAAGCTCATATAATAGTAGGTAACCGCAATGCAAGGCGAAAGATCATCAATCCCCAACTATATCAAGAAGAATGTACGGAAAATAAAGTAAAATAAAAAAAATGGGTCAACATGGAAGGGATGCCTAAATGCCCCCAATGCTTTGCATCATCCCCAATTTACTGAAAATCAAGCACAAACATGGAGGAATGATGGTACAAATAGAAGAAGGTTTACGACACAAAAACCACACCTATATTGAAGCACCAACAAGGGTGATGAGGGTCATCCAAGCACACATAACATGAGTACATGGGAAGACATTACAAAACACACACACAAAAGATCAAGAAAAGGGGACCTCCTAACATTGATCATCCAAAAGGTCATCCGCTTCCCAATCTAAATCCTCATAAGGGGAAGGAGGATGAGTCTGCAAGGGTGAAATGTTAAGAGGAGGGGCGTTCGACCCTCCTGCAACAAGGGCCAAGGAATAGGGCCCCTCGAGGTCCTCTCCCCTGAGCTCTTGTGGAGTCAAAGTTAGTGATTTCATGAAGATCGCCGACAAGGTCGAGACTTCATCCATAGAGTTAAACATGCACCCCATGGGAGTGCTATGTCTTACTTCAACGGACATGACAAGTTGTGCCTGAGATCCACCGCTAGGATCGCCGAATGATTCAGGAGTGGTGACAAACTCAGGAGAAGCCGAGACTGGTTCTGTCACAAGGATAGAACATGTCATCATAGGGCCACCTTACGAAGGTGGATTCCTCCTACGTCCTTTATCGCAAGAAGGACTAGCATCTTCCTCCTTCTTCACAAGAGGGGATGAACTCTCCGTAGACAAAGCTAGAGGTACAGAGGAGGTGGAGGACATAACTACAGTGGATATGACTAAAGTGTTAATCATATCCATGGGTTTTGTGAAAGGCTAAATATCTAGAATAGTCATCAACAAAGGTGGCTCTGCTGAAGGAGCAATAAACACTTGTACCCGTTTAGGGTTAGGTGCATTTGTGCTCGCAACAAAAGCCAGGAGTAGATCAGGCATAAGAGACACAACAAGAGATGAGGAAGACAATGCTATAGAGGGCCCTAAAGTAGGGGTGGTCGTTTCTTCTTCCTTCTATTGCAAAGCAGTCTGCTCGGCCAGGAGAGTCTTTCACTGGTGCTTGTGCTCACGTGGAATGTGGTTTCTATGGCTCTTGGAGTTAGAAGCTAGAGTTTGCGAAGGGGCAGAAGGTTCCTGCTTGATCATAGGAATGTCCACTACGGTTGTTTCAGGTGGAGAACAAATTCTTGTGTAGGAGCATGGGGAGCAGGTTGAGGAGCGATGGGAGGAGTCAAATTGAGAGCCTCAGTAGCGGGCCTCTTGCCGCTCACTGCCTTAGGGGCAGGAGCAGTAGGAGGCCATAGATTGAATTGTTTGCGAGAACCTTTCTTTTTTCTGTATAAGTAGTACCATGGTCCTTGAAATTCATTAGGAAGATCCACGATTCTAATCTTGGGCCTACGCCAAGGAGGAATCAATAGATTTAACAGATAGCCATTGGGCTTGCTCATCCAATACTCTTCCGAGGAAAGGGGAGAGGATGAGACAGTACGTGAAGAGGTCATTTTCCCTTTACCCTGACAGGAATAAAAGGGAGCAGCTATGGGCTTCTCCTCCTTCTTTGGGGAAGAGGGAGGGGATGGTATAACCTTCTCTTTACCTTCATGAGAAGGAGGAGGGAATGGCATGGAATTCTCTTTCTCTCTTAGAGAGGGAGTAGTCATAAGGGTGGGCTTCTTCTTCTCTTCCCAAGAAGAAGAGGTAACTGGTTGCTCTATTACAGGAAGGGTCAACTTTGGCTTCCCTTTGCCTCCAGTTTTATACTTCACATAGTTCTTGTAAAGTAGATCTGTTCTCAGAGGAAGTAGACCAATTGGAGAGGGCCAAAAGTGATCCAATGAATATCCACCATGAGATACCAAAGGTTGATATCCAGTATCATCCACTACATGCATGAAATCCTCCTGGGAAAACTTTAAACATTTGTGGATGACAAAGGTGATCCCATTCATGGAAGCCAACCAAGGAATGCCTATCTTCACTTTGAACAAGTCCAACTCCAGAATAACGTCAAAGACCATGTCAACAACCCTAGGCCCAACCAGGATGGACAAAGTGATTGAGCCATAAGGTTTGAGATTCATACCATCGTGGGTATAGATGGTAGATCTTGTTTCTTCATATTTTTCTTTTTGCAGTGAGTTCAATACTAATGTTTCCTCGGTAATAACATTCACATGGCTCACGGGGTCTATCAAGACTCCTATCACAATGTTACCATTGATACGATCAAGAATGTAAAGAGGTGAGGGTTGTTTCTCAAAGGTAGATCCTGTGCTGTAAATGTAATATCTAGCAAACCGGGTGCAGGTGAAATAGTGGAAGTCACTATGACCATATTCACATAGGCCTCAGGTTGAGAAGTATAATCAGTGGGATCGATAATCATGTTAGTAGAATGTGCTAAAAATGGGTTCATGTATATCTGCAATTCACTATTTTCTTTCACCACTGATTTGTTAGTGTTCTATTTATTCCCATCAAGACAAATGCTACTGCCCTTGATGCGGTCTTGTAATTCATGACGCAACCGCATAAAACATTTGGTATCATGTCCATTAACATGATGGTATTGAAAGTAAGTGCTCCCATCATACCAGTTAGGGTAAGGTTCCTTAACGGGATTAGGAGCTGGAAAAGTTATGATCTTATCCGTCAACAACTTCTGTAAGACAGATGTATAAGATTCTAATAACTTTGTGAACTTCTGGTTGCATTTGAGGTCGTTGTCATTAGCAACGGCTACTACATTCGCAATGGCTTTTCCTTTTTCAGAGATTGATACAATTGATTTCCCTTTAGAATAGGAGCACGAGGAATATTCCCCAAACTAAGAAACCATCTGTTGGTATTCTAGTAAAGCTGCACACAGATGTGCAAAAGAGGGATATTTCATCAAGGCAAACTTCTCTTGCCAAGGCCTTTGTAAGTTTCCTATGAATACCTTCTACATGTCAGAATCAAGCAGCTGATATGAGATTTGTGAAAGGACCGCTTGATAACGCGCTATGAAATCAATGATCCTCTCATTGTCTCCTTGCTTACATCAGATGAGATCTGAGAAGGTCATCTTCGGCCTGATATTTTCTTGGAACTATCTAAGGAATTGGTTAACAAGCTGATCAAATGAGAAAATAGAATTATCAGGTAAGGAACAATACCACTCGAGTGTTGTGTCCTTGAGAGATCAGGGAAATAGTTTAGCCATCAAAGCATCATGATGGAAGCAATTGGTGCAGTGAGAATTAAAGGTAGACACGTGTGTCTGCGGATCCCCCTTGCCACCAAACTTATCAAACTTCAAAATCTCCATTCCCTGAGGGAAGGGAGTATTTAAGATAGTGACCAACAATGGGCTATGTTGGAAGAAGGGTTGGAAAATAGGTTGGCTATAGGCTTGGGAAAGGCTCTTTAACTGACTCTGCATCTTACCCATATTCTAAAGTAGAGTGTTCAAAATAGGGTCGTTAGAAGATAGAGGGCCAGAGAAACCTCCTCTAGAACCACCACTAGGTCCACTTCTAGAACTGCCACTAGTGTGACTTCCGCCAGAGCCACTACTAGAGCCACCACCACCGGTAGGCCACCTCTGGAACCACTGCCATGACCTCCACTAGATCCACCTCCTCCAGCATCACCTTCGCTACCGAATCCATCACCACTACCAAAGCCCCCACCACTTATTCTGCCAAGACCTACACCCCTAGAGGTGATAGAAGGGGTGAAGCTAAAGCCCAAGGGGACCTTATTCACCTTGATAGTTTTTGGTTGTTTAGGGATGAAAGGAATACTAATGGAAGAGACCACATTGGTCATGTAGATAGAGGTGGGAGGCATTGATACTTCTAGCTATCTCTCATGTTATTTGAAGGTGACTCCTTGTGAAAAACCACTTTGGTGATACTGAATAGACTACTCAGAAGCTCTACACCTGTTCAATCTTTGTTCATCATATGTTTTAATTCACTGACAACCCGAGCAACTCTAGCCATCTTCGGATTTCTTTCCAAATGATTTTCAAGGTTACCCAACCCCCTTGTAAGGGTGGACACATATTCAATAGGGATTTGAATGGCCTCATGCTCATCCACCGATGATGGTGTGGGAGATGCAGGAGGAGTGGGAATGTGATTGGTCTCATCAGTAAACCCCATCTCACTCCTTGATAACTGCTCTTGCATAGCCAAACTAATGGCGGGACCAAAGAAAAGACCTATAGAGAGACCAAGCGAGACCTTTGTTCTATCCATTAGGAGGTGTCATACACTTCTCCTTATGATATGCCCAAAATTTATGGACTAGGTTGTGATGCTCATAAACCTTCACAACACATGAGGTCACAACAACCACAAAATATTTAAAGGGAGTTTTAACACCAACGAATGAATAGAAATTGGTTCATGTTGGGTTCACCAAAAATGTAAGAGAGGGGGACCACTACATGCAAGACCCCAGGTCATGAAGGGTCAAGACATGAGAGGCTACCCTAACTTATCTCAGCTAAATGTATTGTTTAGGGTATATAAGGCAAGGGTAGTGAGGACCATAGGGCCTCCCAGCTACTCAACAGGCCCGAAGTGCAGAAAGAGGCTAGGAAAGTTGGTTTCTAGGCTTAACACTTCATCTCAGGAAGCTATCTGCTTGAGGATAGAAGCACGAAATTTGGAAGATAGCGCGACGCGCTGGTGTCTCAAATGCACGCTGTAGTCTGTACGACCAGATAGTGACAAAGATAAGGTCAAGCCACAAAAATTTGGCTAATGACCCAGTAAGCTAATTAAAGGGCCAAAATGACAGATTTAGGTAAATTGAATAATCTCTAATATTGTAAAGAAAATAAACAAGAGTGATAAAGATGAGGAGAATCTCACCAATGAACTCTTTCGCTAGCTGATCCTCCAAGAGCTCACACACCTACACATAACAAGAGAGAGAATGTTGGGGGGTGGTTGTATATGGGTCTGCCTTAGTGAGATCCCTGTTTAGGTGTTCCCACCTCCACAGACAACCAATGGAAAAGAGATAAAGAAGTGACAAAAACAAAAGCACTACAAATAGTACTATGCTACTCAACCAAATGATAGAGGAGAGGAGAGGGAAGCTTACCACCTCCACCAAGAGCACTCAAGGATTCTTGGAGGATAAATGAGAGGAACTCAAGCCTCTACTACAATGGCATGGTCCCAAACTTGCTCTACCAACATGATGGAGTGTGATATTGTTGCTATGGAATGCTTGGAAGTGAGTGCAAATGAGCTTGTGAATGAGAGTATGAGAGCTTGATGTGGTGTAGAGTTCTTCCAATCTTTCATCCAACATCCTAATGCAAGTTCAAAGACTGATTATGAAGGAGTGAGAAAGGAAATGACCATATTCAGGTTGGGTGGCTGAAGGAGGCATTACAACTTCGTTGCCAATGGGAAGAGTAACACCTCTACTGGCTCAGCCGCATAAATCTTCCAGGGACATAAGTGCGCTGCATAGATGTTTGCGCACCACATGGGCATCCCCAAAAAAAATTCCTCCATTGACACACAAGACAGGCGCCAAGTGGACTACCATCAACAGGCTTAAGTGAATTTAAGCCTCCGACTTAGGTTTTCTAAAGTGTATAGAGGAAAAAAGGGGAATTGCGCCTAGGGTGAAAATTCACTCTTATACACATACCCATCGACTCTATGGGAGCATCATATGTTGATCCTAATTTTGATGAATTTTCAAATCTCCTAATCCAAGAGGAAGCTAAGTTAATGAACATTGGTCTAATCAAGCTTCCAAGTCACAAGCATTGGTGGCAAGTGAGTCAAAGGTATAGAAAGAATCAGGGAATCTTGATAAGAATCAAAAGAAGAAAAAGGACAAGCGACATAAAGAATCCTCATCCTCATCCTCAAAAGGAGAATCATAAAATAAGGAGAGGCCTTTTTTGTGCATATTGCAAGAAGGATGAACATGAAGAACACTATTGTTATAAGAAGGATATTGATGAGTTGAAATATTTTCTCAATAAGAATCACATTGATTTTCCTTCTAGAATGTCCGAATCATCTTCTTCTCCTTCTACTACAAAATAGTCTAAAAAGGACAGAGGTCAAGCATCTACATCATGATATAAAGGAAAAGCTCTTTGTGCTTTTTCAGGTCCAAGATTAGGGAGATGGCTTCTAGATTCAGGAGCATGTCATCATATGGAATCTTCACATTCTATATTCTCTTCTTTTTAGCCTTGTACTATGTTTCCTATCTTGATGGGAAACAATACATGTACATGAGTGTAATTGGGAAGGGATCTATTAGTTTTGGGGACAACACTTTTTAGGATGTTTTGTGTGTTCCTCATTTGACGAACAATCTTCTTTCCATATATTAGATTACACATGGTGGAGATGGGAGAACCGTGGAGTTCACACCTGATTCAGTCATCATTTGAGACTTGGAGAGTAGATAGATCATTGCTACTAGGATAGTTGATTATTCATCTCGGTTGTATACCTTTGCAAATTTTGCTTCTGATGATGACATTGTTCCTTTGACTGTTGGTCACAACTATGATTCAGAGAAGAATTTTGGCTACTTGAACTTGGGATTTCTCACATCAGATCCAATTCTTGAGTCATGCATTTCAATTCCTCCATCTACTATTGTACATGAGGATGCTTGTGTTTCCACAGTTTGGGTTCCTTGTGATTTAGTGCAACAGGATATACATAGTCTTCTAGATATGACTACTTTGGATGGCTTCTTGATAGGTATTTCAGATTTGTTTGTGGAGTATCATCTTGCAGATTTGGGGGACATTATTGATGAAATTAATCTTCTCTTTGATGGAGAAGAACCTTCTTCAATTGTTCTGAGGGAACACCTTGACCCTCTTGTTCAATCTCTACATGATCATTCTTTGCAGTTTGGTGTGAGTGTGGATACTTTTGGACAAAATTTGGAGGAGGCTTGTTTGTCTTCAGAGGGGATATATTTCTCTTTGGATCATGTTCTACTTTCATCTCTCTTTTGGGGAGGATTTTTGTCCCACTGGGTTTTCTCCTTTTTTTCATTTGTGAGAGATTTCTTTTGCATATGTGTTACCCATAAATGGGACCTTCCCTTTTTTTAACTTCCTTTTATTTTCACCTAAGTCCATTACTTAAACTTGTGTTTAGGAAGCCTTTTGTTATCTTCCTCAAACTCAAGCAGGGTTTTTATTTGTTCGTCGAACCTCTCATTTTACCGCTTGCATTGTTTGTCTCTCACTAGGCGATGTTTTCTTACCATTTTGAAACTTTTCTTTCCTTCAAAAGTGAGTACATATGTTAATAACTTGATTTATGAGTCGTCAAATGCCAAAACCTAGAAATTCACATGCAAGTCATACCTTAGGTAGTATTCTTTAGGCTGTTCGAAACCTGGGTGGGGTTTTATCAAGTTGTGTGCACTACCCATTTTACCACCTAGAAGGTTTCAGTGATCAATGCAATAAAAAAAAGCCTAATTTATTTAACTAGTGCATTATACAGAAAAGAAACCAACATTTTCAAACATGATATGAATAAGAAACTAGTGAAGCCATGCATACAAAGACATAGTGATATCAAAAGAGATATTTTATTTATATATATAAATGTTTTTACATTGCATTGGCACTACAAATTTTTTTGATTCAATTACAAAAGTTCATATTGTGGACAAAAGGGAAAAATGAGGCATTTCTTCTTAGGTACATAGAGCAAACATTAGGACACGAATGCCCTCAGTAATAGTCTGCAGACATTCAACTTGGCCTGGTGATAGTAGATTCTCGTGCAATTGGAGGAATTGCACAAAAAGTCCCATATCATTCCTTACGATTCCTATGCGTAGAAGAGCCAAAACTTCCTCTAAATTCTCATCCTAAAGGGCCAACACAATGTAGATGGCATCAACTATCAATCCATTCTGAGGGTAGTGGCTAGTCCCATTGATCACCACATTGACTTGATGATGAAACTCGAGCTTTACCAGGCGCTCTAGTGCTCTCATGCCCCAGTCGCGATGACCAAAAGTCCCGATGATAGTATATATGAAGCACTCTAGCATGGTTGTGTTGTGTACATGGGCTTGGATCAGGAGCACCTCACCTAGAATGCTGTGTAGCACTTCTTCTATTTCACTCTGCACTGTGAAAACCTCCTTCAGCTAGTCTGATACATGCCAAAATAGTGGACTGCATTCAATCTCTTCCAACACAATGTAGTCATTGTAAGAGTTTCCATTACTCTGAGAGCTCACCATGTTTGATGCTATTGATTGACGAAGAAAGGTGACACTGGTAAAATTTATAGAATATTGGTTAGACATTGGTGTGTTCTCCTAAATGTGATGAGATGACAATTTAGTCACAATTTATGGCTGATTTGAGCTAGTTTAAATTACAATTTCCCATCAAGTAGCATACACGTTCTACCGCTTGATATTCCTGGATGTTGCATTAATTGTTTGGTTGTATGAAAGGTCATTCAATAGCTATTAGTAAGATCAAGATTGGTTTCTCCTTGCTAATGTCTTTTCCTCTACCAAGATCGATTCTTCTGATTGATTTAACAATTCTCATGAAACGTTGGAAGAAAAAACAAGAAAGCCACTAATTTGGTAACGGTTTTGGCTACCGTCCAGTGGATTTACCTTCACTATAAATTTGAAAATGTGAAAGAAGATAGTGACTTTTTGAAGATACACCTAGTGGTGTTATCGAGAGGATTATCATTTATTTTAGACCCTAATGATTTATAATCTATGTGTTATGAATTTAATGATGCTTTGTATGCTGATCTTGGTATTATGCGTATGATATAGTTGTGTCTTCTTTTAAAGATAAGATGTATAACATTCATTTATTGCAGTCTGGTTTTATCTCATTGATTAGATGGTCATAGGTTTTCAATCTTTGTATTGATCATTGATGGCTTTGATTTTTTCTTCCTGCATTGGCTTCATATTTATGAACCAACGTTAGTTACCTTTCTTGTTTTCTAGTTAAAATCATACCCGTATTCAGTAGATTAGATAAATTCATTGAAAATATAGTGAGGGAGCTGTACCTCGATAAAATTCAAAGGAAAGCCACAAATGCAAATGTGGTCTTTTTAGAGCTATTAGTGGATTTTTCGCTGGTGCTAAATCTGGGTCATGAGTCATTTGTCTTAACATATTGTCTGAGCCATTCCATTCACTAACAATATGTACATGGGTACCTAACATGGCCTAGTAGCCAAAACCCATCTTTGCATCTTTGTGTCATTTGCATAATAATATGCTACTCCCTAAATTGCACTTAAGGGGGGTTGTTGGTGTAAATAAAGTCTTGTACCTAGTTAATTCATTACTAGGGGACTTATTTACACATGTTAAGTTTACTTAGGTCATATGAAGGAATCTTTCTAGAAGGTGTTAGTTGTCAGTAGTTGTTATCTTATCTTTTGACTTGTATCACATGTGAACCTTGGTAAGTGTGATTAGTTGTCTCATGTCATATGATTAAGACACTTGCCATAATTCTATGACATCTCGCATCTCACCTTGGCTATATAACCAAGGGGCCTCTCATTATACACAATCACAATCATATCATCAAATCATATTGATAAGAATACAATTTATTCTTGTCACATTCATATTCTCTCTTGTTGTGCTTTCCATTTGGTCTAAGATCTTGGTAGCCATAGCCAATTCTAACATGGTATCAGAGCATGTTTGATTCTAACAAGTATGACCTTGTTGAGTAGCTTCATACTTCTCCTCCTTCAATTTCACTATGGGAATTGACATAAAATTCACCCACATACTGTAGGATACTCTAGTAATCCTTATAGAAGATATTTGTACCACCTTTTGTAGACAAAATGATGTAGTAGCTTTGTTATATTGTATGCATGCAAAAAATTTAAATCTTGTATTTGACCAACATGAGTTACCTTCTTCTAAGATTCAACAAAGATGATCCTCTAATGATTCTGATCATCATTAATCAAAATGAAATAAAGCATACTCTAATCCATAATGGATCAAGCCTTTGTAAGTGGTAGAATGAGGGAAACAATGTTAAACAATGCATCTACGCTTCTAAATAAGATATTGCATCTAAAACTTAATGAATTTAAACTAATTTAAACTGAAAAGCTTCAGAAATCTATCCTATTGCTCTCTAACTCTAAAGATTGCTCAAACCTACTTAGCTCTTAGATTTGTAAGCTAATTAAACTATTGTAATGACACTTAGAGAATGAGAATTAAGCTATTATGATTTTATAATGCAACTAAGATGATTCTACAGTAAAATTCATGAGAAATAAACTACTGTAAACAACCATAATTGTAAACTATGAAATACTAAAGAAAGCTTGATTAGATGCTTGATGGATTGATCCTAAAATGAGATTGCTTGAATGCTTGGATGCTTGGAAAACCTGCAGAGTAAAATTGCACAATTTAGGATCCATTTCCTGTAGCCAAAGAGCTGTATTTATAGCTTTCACGACAGCACAATTGCACAGGGATACAGGACAAGAGGCTGAGATTCAATCTGGAGAATTGAAGGGCATGGGATGAGAAGATGGAGCTGATCATGGAGGATTGTTCCTCCCCATGAAAACACCAGGCAAGAAGAGAGGGAGGATTGATGGAAGAAGATTGAGAGGACTTCCTGCAAGTTTGTCCCTGAAGCTCTTCCCATGAATGGAAGTTGCATTAATTAGATTTTTAAAAAATCTAATTTTGTTGGTGAGTGAATAGTGTAAAGATTTATGCATAAATTAAATATTTTTAGTTTATTTAATTTTAGCAAAAGAGGAATAAATAATTTAATAAATCAAACTATAGGATTTGTTTATTAAATTAAAATATTTGGAAAGTGATAATTAAATAAAAGATTTTTAGAATATCTTTATTTAATTAAGAAGAAATGTGATGAGGTAATTAAATAACACAAATTATTGAAGCTGTGTATTTAATTTAAGATAGAATTAATAGATAAAGTATAGAAGAAATATTAATGATAATAATTAAATAAAACAAAGTATTTAATTTTGTTTATTTAATTAAGAGAGAGAATAATATGATGAAAATGATAATAATTAAATAAAACAAAGTTTTTAATTTTGTTTATTTAATTAAAAAGAAAATAGAAGAATTAATAAATGAACTTAATATAAATAAATATTTCTATTTATTTACTAAGTAGAAGAATTTAAGATTAATTAATCAAATAAATTGTATTCAATCAATTAAATTCTCCAGACCAATTTTAGATGTCTACATTTTGCCCCTCTTTAAAGTGATGTGTTTACGCATTGCTTCAAAGAATGATTTTGCTTCAGCTGCCAGTATTGACGAAAGGTTTTAAAGCATGCCCCAGACTTGCCCCAGATGTTGAATTTCGAAATGATAGTGATATATGCCCCCTCGGGAGATAAATTGATGAATTTTTGAATTTTTTATGATTTTTCAATTTTTGAATTTTTATGATGATTGATGATGAATTGGTGAAGAAACAATTTATCTCCCGACAAAATTGTTAAAAACGGCCCTGTGATTGATAAGAATTAATTCCTCAGAAGGAAAAATAAATAAATCCCATAAAAATCCCTCAAAAATAGCCTATAAATACTCAAAAGGTCATTCTCAAAAGTCATTTGTGCATTTGACTTTTACAATCTTGTGATAGAGACCCTCAGAGTGGAGCTGCAGGATGCCGATCCCATACCACACCCACCGACTTGAGCGTGTACGCCGTCACCAGCGTCCAACCGACTATGGACCTCTGGTATGTACCCCAACTCATCCTCGTAATTCGCACCCATATTTTTGATGTGTTTTTTGCACGTGTTTTAGTGTTTTAGCACGTGGTGAATGCGGTTTAGTGCGTTCGTGTTCTGTTGTAGCATGCCATAGTTTTAGCACGTCAGGTCAATTGTGTAGTGCGTTCGGTAAGTTTTGTAGCGCGTCAGAAGTTTTAGCGCGCAGGGTCAAATTTGCAACGCGTCCGTAGGATTTTATAACGCGCTAGCCTTTTTAGTGCGTTGGGATGTTTTTGTAGCGCGTACAGAGGATTTTATAGCGCGCCAGACATTTTAGTGTTGTTAGGTAGAGATTGATGAAAAATTGTGCACTTTGGTTTTCGTCGATTTGTTTTTGATTCCATCTATTTTAGTTTGATCTCGACTAAAATATATGGGAAATGATCTCATGATGAGCGAGATCTATTGATTGATAATAATTACCCTCATGATAGGCAAGGAATAATTAAAATTTCCAAAGGATTGAACCCGATTGATAGATGAGGGTTCCTTGATAATTTGCTAGGTTGATAGGTAAAAGCACAATTTTTGAAAATTTGATGATCTTTTGATATTTTGATTAAAATGTCTTGTTTGTATGATAACAGGAGCATTTAGATGTTATCTAGGTGCGAGAGTAGTTCCCCTGGCCTTTTGATATGATATCGTGACTTACGCCAGATGAGAGACAACATATTACGGATTGTGGCTTAGCGACATTATTGGATATGCCCCATATTAAACTTAATAGGGGTCTGTTGACAACTTTAGCAGAGCGGTGGCATAGTGGCCACAACACCTTTCACTTACCTACTAGCGAGATGACTATGATGCCGGAGGATGTATGGCGTATTCTTCACATTCCCTTTGTTGGAGAGATTGTAGTGCATGATTCAGAGGAGGTTGGTGGGGTAGAGGCTATGCAGAGAGTCTTTCAGGATCCCCACGTTGCAGGAGAGTGGATTCCATGGATAGATATGTATGAGTCATATGCTCCGCTTCCTTCAATTTTTTCTGGCTTTATTGGTGGATTCCTTTGTCCTGATAAGAGGTCAAAGGGTCTATCTCTTGGATGGGGTCGGGTGTTAGAGGGTCTGGTGGCCCATAGGATGAGATATGCTTGGGGCATGTGCATGCTGGCCCAGTTATATCATGATTTGCATTGGATTGTGTATCTCGGCGGCAATAGTTTATCGGCAGGGGCTACCCTTCTCTAGGTATGGGCATGGGAGCATATTGCTATTACGCGTCTCGTGCCAGTGTTAGCCAGACCAGCGACGAGGCCTTATGTGTTTCGATATAGATGCAGGCTTACCCAGCATATGATGGGTAAGCTTGAGTATTGGAGGCGGATTATTGATGATGTAGAGGTAGTGACCTGGTGTCCGTACTTAGACTGTGATGACTGGGACGATGACGATATTGAGTTGGGGTTCTTGTCTAATTCGATGTATTTGATCGGGAAGAGCCCCAGGGTCTTGGAGCGATTCCTGTTTCGTCGTGTGTACAGACAATATGGAATTGTGCAGTGTATGCCACAGGGAGTGGCTCATTACGGACAGCGATGGATAGATGTCAGTGATTGGGGTCCTAGTTTTCCTTATGGGGCACTTGTTGCGGGTTACTGTGCTTTACAACCATCAGCATGGGATGTCCGATGAGACATTGTCGAGGCACCTATTACTCCCGAGTACGGAGAGTATTTGGCTCTGCACCCTCCTCCACGTATCACCATTCTGGATGAGCCAGTACTAGCACCAGTGGCAGCACCAGCACCAACACCAACAGTACCAGCAGGGGGTGTTCAAGTTGGTCAGCGACGAAGGAGAGAGGAGGATGTAGATGTGGATGTGGATGTGGAGAGCAGCTCGGAGACTGATAGTGATGAGAGTTCTGATAGCAGTGAGGATAGCAGTGATGGTAGCAGTGATGATGATGGCGGAGATGGGAGGAGGCCGAGTGTAGTAGGTACCTCAGAGCCATCTTCCAGTGTGCCTCATAAGAGGCAGGCTGTTGCTTCCTTGTCGGCAGATCCATCGGAGGTTGTGGGTCTACAGGTGCAGGTTTAGACCTTACAGGGACAGCTAGCATAGGTGTAGGGCTTACTAGCACAAACATAGGCTCAGATGCAAGCACAACTAGCCACTGCTTAGACTTAGATTACCTCTCTGATTGGTGAGAGAGATGAGGCTCTACAGGTAGCAGTGACCGTACAGGCTCAGTTGACAGGTGTACGAGCACAGTTGACCACTGCCGAGGCACAGATCACAGCCTTGACTGCTGAGCGAGACATTATTAGACAGACAGCAGAGACAGCACAGGCTACTGCAGAGAGATTGCAGAGAGTGGCAGATGGGACATCTGTGGTGGATTACATGCGAGAGGCCATGTGGGCAGGTGCCGAGATTGAGTTTTATAGGAGCCACTACCATGAGCTTTGCCCCCCAGAGCAGAGAGTCAGTTATGCTCAGTCTCGTTCAGAGAGGACTCATTCGAGGACAGTGAGCAGAGGTGTGACACAGTCGCTTCTGAGAGGTCCGAGAGATCCTGGGACATCTGGTGGTGGTACTGATACTGGTGCAAGACCTGCTCCTTCTGGTGGGAGTACTACTTGATATTATTTGTGTACCCTTTGAGAGACATATACAACCATTTTTGACATGATGTTATTTTTATCCTTTTCAGACTTCATTGTATACTTGACATTTGATGAGATATATATGTGCAGCGGTTCGATTGATCCATGATATGTTCTATATGATTTATGTGATGGATGCATTGATTTTATGATGTTTCTAAATGTGATGGATGCATTTTAGGTTTTATGTTTTATGATGATTTATTTTACTAGCCTGTATGGATGCATTAATGATGATGTGATATGATATTGATGATGTATTTCTTTTCTTGATGAGATGATGAAATGTAAATGAATGATGTATGAATGAAATGTAATGATGTATGATATATGAGATGTAAATGAATGATGTATGGATGAAATGTAATGATAGATGATGAAATGTAAATGGTGTATAATGAAAATGTGAAACGAATGATGTAAAAATGATGTATATAAATGAATGATGTATAAATGAAAATGAATGATGTATATAAATGAATGGTATATGAATGTGAATGATGTATATAAATGAATGATGTATAGATGAAAATGAATGATGTATATGAATGAAATGTAAATGAATGGTGTATGAATGTGAATGATGTATATAAATGAATATGAATGATGTATAAATGAATATGAGTGATGTATATGAATGAAATGTAAATGAATGGTGTATGAATGTGAATGATGTATATAAATGAATATGAATGATGTATAAATGAATATGAATGATGTAAAAATGGAAATGAATGATGTATAAATTAATATGAATGATGTATATAAATGAATATGAATGATGTATAAATGAATATGAATGATGTATATGAATATGAATGATGAATGAAATGTAAAATGTAATGATGTATAAATGAAAAATGAGTGATGTATGGATGAATATGATGTATGAATGAAATGTAAAATGTAATGATGAAAATGTAATGATGTAAACGTAATGATGTAAGTAAATGTAAATGAATGAATTTGTAAATAAATGATATATGAATGATATGTAAATGAAATGATGTATGGATGTATGATGTATCTAATGAAATGGAATTGAATGATGTAACATAACATGCATATGATGTCATGAAATGAGATGTTTATTGTGAATTTTATGATGAGATGAAGAAATGATCTTATATGCATGCCGTTATGAAAATTGCATGATTCAAGTATACTCAATCTTTAATAAGAAAAGATAACATCGTTTGTGAATGATCCATTGTAACTTGTGCCACCAGTACTCTGCAGATGTATTATTATGAATGCAATCTATGTTAACCATGCAAATGCCTATTTTATCAATGCAAACCTAAGTGTCATTTCAATAATCCTTTTATTCTGCTTTGTATCATCACTAAGCTTTATTTTAAAATGTTGAAGTTAATACAAGCATCAATGATATGAGATAGACCAATGATGACCTGAGTATTTCTTTCATGATTTTGATATTGCAAGCGAACACAAGCATCATGGTATAAGATAGACCAATGATGACCTGAGCATTTCTTGCGTAAACAAACAAGAATTAATCATTTTCTTAAGTGAATTGGAATGTCATCCATGATACTTGGTAAAGCACTTCCTGCGACAATTCACAAAATAATAATGACTAACTCACAAAACAGCAAACAAGAAAAGGTATCATTCTCCATCCTTGCTTCTCTAGTTCAATACATCATCGAGTAGCTCCAAAGAAATGATAAGTAAATGATAAAATAAAAAACACAACAATTCAAATTCTACTTAATGTATTTTCAAATCATTATTCAGATTAGATCATCAGTGTTTGGGATGTGTGTGCTGATGTGTGCATGATATTCCTAGATGTTTGACCAAATGATGTGACCTAAAAGACCTATCCTAGGGGTCTCGGGGACTGATCAAATATTAGTCTTGCCTACGTTATACATGCAGAGACCACGTAGTTCGACTGACATAGACTCCACTTTTGAATGATGTAGACTCTATTTTTGTGTTTTTGATTTTATGATGTTTTTGGATTTTGATTTTCTGATGTTTTTGGATTTTGATTTTCGGATGTTTTTGGATTTTTGATTTTCTAATGTTTTTGGATTTTGATTTTTTGATGTTTTTGGATTTTGATTTATTGCCACTTGATGTTGTCATGTTTGACTACCTTTCCATGTAAGCTGAAAGGCTATTTGTACCAGATAACACTAGGATGTTGCCCCCAAGCCAAGGTAAAACCTGGTATCTCTACTATGATAGGGATAGTGATAATGATTATCTCAAATGATAGATGGAAATGATATGAAAGGAAACAATCGTAACAAAACTGTACCTAATAGATAGAGGAGTTTGGTGAAAATCACAAGTAACGCCTGTTTGGCAAGTTTTCATCACTTGTTTTTATTGTGTCCTCTTTCCTTTTCTTTTGTATTTTTATTTTTATATATATATTTTTTGTTTTTCTCTCTTTTCTATCATCATGACACCTATTTTCCAGGTTTTCATCAAGACAACTTTATTGACCATGCACTATATATCCTCAAGTGTAGAATCGCTTGAGATGAATGCTGTTCATGGGCTCCTCCAACATGTCTCCTTCTGGTGTAGACAGCCGGTATGCTCCTGATCCATAGACTGATATGATGACATAAGGTCCTATCCAGTTAGGTTCAAACTTTCCTTTCTTTTCTCTGTCTGCTTGATTTCTAGGGTTTTCCCGTAGGACCAAGTCTCCAATCTGGAAGACTCTAGGCTTAACCCTCTGATTATAGTTCCTAGACATCCTTTGTTGATAGGCTGTCAAATGATTGACAACTTGTTGTCGACGTTCATCAAGTAGCTCTAATTCTTGAAGTCTAGAGATCCTATAATCTTCATCTGAAATGAGTCCCTTTAGTGAAACTCGAAGGGATGGAATTTCTACCTCAATAGGTAATATTGCTTCTGATCCATAGATAAGAGCATATGGTGTGGCTCTTGTTGGTGTTCTGATGCTAGTCCTGTAAGCCCAAAGAGCAGGGTTAAGCTGAACGTGCCAATCACGCCCTACCTCATTCACAGTCTTTTTGAGAATCTTTAGGATTGTTTTGTTGGAAGCTTCTGCCTGTCCATTACCTTGAGGGTAATACGGGGTTGAAAAGCGATGTTGGATGTGAAACTTTTCACATAGTTCTTGAACGTCCTAGTTCTTGAAAGGTCTGCCATTATCTGTGATGATTGACTGGGGTATCCCATATCTACAAATGAGATAATTAAGTATGAAAAATGATATTTTCTTCCCAGTGATTGTGGTTAAGGGAACTGCCTCCACCCATTTTGTAAAATATTCCGTTGTTGTGATAATGAACTTGTGTCCATTAGATGAGGATGGGTTAATTTTCCCTACCAGGTCTAATCCCCATTGACAGAAAGGCCATGTAGTTGCAAATGGATGTAGCTCCTGTGCCGGTGCATGTATAAGATTGCCATGGATCTGGCATTTTGGACATCTTTTGACAAACTGATAAGATTCTTGCTCCATGTGTGGCCAGTAATACCCCAAACGAAGGAGTTTCTTGGCTAAAGATAATCCACTTGAATGTCTACCACAAATTCCTTCATGGACCTCATGTAAAGTGGAAGCAGATTCATTATGTTCTAAACAACGTAAAAGAGTACCGTCTAGGCCCCGACGATAAAGGTTGTCAGCAATAATGGTATGTTTGGCGGATTGGCGTATGAAGTTGCACTTTTGGTTGCGAGAAAGATCTGGCGGTAAGATATTATCCTTTAGATAAGAATAAATGTCTCCATAAATGGAAGATTGGGCACTATCCAAAAGGCTTATGGTTTGGGATTTGCGTATACAGGATTTGATACTTGTTCTACAATAAATCGATAATGATCTTGTGTTTCAGGAATTTGTAGAAGAGATGCTATTGTGGCCATGGCATCTGCTGCTTTGTTCTCTGATCTTGGTATCTGCTCAAATTTGATTTCTACGAAGTATTTTCTTAGGTCATCTACCAGCCTCTTGTATAAAATCAGTGTGTCATCCTTAGTTTGGTAATCATTGTTGACTTGATAGATGATTAACTGGGAGTCTCCATACACCTGTAGTTCTATGATTTTCCAGTCAATAGCCATTTTAATTCCAAGGATCAAAGCTTCATATTCAGCCAAATTGTTAGTGCAGCGGAAGGTAAGCCTGTAAGATCATGGAATGGTGTGCCCAAGAGGTGTGACAAATAAAATTCCTGCCCCTGATCCATGTTGTGTGTAGGATCCATCGAAGTAGAGTTGCCACGGCTGTGTTGTAATGTTGAGGATATCTGCATCAGGAAATTCCATGGTCATAGGATGACAGTCTGATAATGGAGCTTCTGCTAATTGGTCGGCGATGACTTGTCCTTTGATAGCTCGCCTTTCGACATACTGAATGTCAAACTCACTGAGGAGCATGACCCACTTTGCCAACCTTCCCGTTAAAGCTGCTTTGCTCAATAAATACTTGAGAGGATCAATTTTTGCAACGAGCTTGACAGTGTGAGTGAGCATATAGTGTCACAATTTTTGTGTTGCAAATACTACTGCTAAGCATGATTTTTCAATGAAGGTGTAGTTTACTTCATGTCCATTGAGTGTCCTGCTGATATAGTATATATCCTGTTCCTTTCCTTCTTTATCCTCTTGTGCTAGCAAGGCTCCTAAAGAAATATCTGTTGTTGCGATATATAGAAACAATGGCTTGTCTTCATTGGGTGGTACCAAGATTGGTGGTGTCATCAAATAATGCTTGATTTGGTTGAAAGTATTCTCACACTGTTCATCCCATTTAAAAGACACATTTTTATGCAAAAGATGGTTGAATGGATGACACCGATCTGCTAATTGAGAGATGAATCTTCTGATGGACTATAGTTGGCCTTGTAGAGATCTTAATGTATTGATATTCTTAGGAGGTGGCATTTCCATAATGGCTTTAACTTTTGCTGGATCTACTTTAATGCCTTTTGTAGAAACTATGTATCCCAGGAGTTTTGCTGATGTTACTCCAAAGGCACATTTCTTAGGATTCAATCTGACTTTGAATTTTTCCAACCTGTCAAATATTTTGGCTAGTATCTCTAGATGTCCTTCTCTGGTGTAAGATTTGGCTAAGATATCATCCACATAGTCCTCCATGAAGGTGTGCATCATGTCGTGGAAGATTGTTGTCATAGCTCGCTGGTATGTAGCTCCTGCATTCTTTAACCCAAAAGGCATGATGTTCCAGCAAAAGGTGCCCCATGGACATGTAAATGCTGTCTTTTCTTGGTCTTCAGGAGCTATCTTGATTTGATTGTATCCTAAAAATCCATCCATGAGTGATAAAATTTGATGGCTAGCTGTTAGATCTACAATCATGTCTATTTTTGGCAAAGGAAAATCATCCTTTGGACATGCTTTATTTAAGTCCCAAAAATTTGTACATATTCTAATGGTGTTATCTGGCTTTGAAACATGTACAATGTTGGATATCCATTCTGCATAATCAATAGATCTGATAAACCCAACATCTAGTATTTTCTTCAAATCATTTTTGACTAATAATGCAACATGTGGATGCATTTTTCTCAGCTTTTGTTTTACTGGTTTAGTGCCAGCTGGTAAGGATAAGTGATGCATAATGAGATCTGTGTCTAAGCCTGACATGTCAAAGTATGACCAAGCAAAATTGATGTATCGTTCTTCAAAGAATTTGATAAAATTTGGCTTTTCTGTATCTGTCATGGATGCGGCCAGGTGTAGTATTCTTGCTGTCTCTGCTGTGCCAATATTAATAGACTGTGTGGGTTCTATCAACACTGATGATCTTTCATGGTAATGTTGTGGGAGGATGTCAAACCTTCCATCCTTTGGTGCCTCAATGAGGTTTTCACCATTGGATGCATTCTTTGTTTTTACTATTTTAGGATCTAATACTGCCATATAATGGTTTTCACCATTAGATCCATTATTGATTTTCATATTTTTGCAACTGGAAGGCTTGGCATCCTCCTGCCTAAAAGCATCGTTAAAAGAAGTATTGGTAGAACAAGTATCAGATTCCTCACAGCAAAGGTAGTTGATAATGGCAGAATCATTGTTAAAGACAGGGAGATCAATAGGGTGTTGGGGTTCCCATTCGATAAGCTCGGGATGTAGTAAAGGCAACGAATCATTAGATGGGTTGAGGTCAGCGATTGTGAAAGCTCAGACGGAAATGTTGTCTAGATTGTTAGTGGTTATGTCGAGGCCTACAAAGGTATTTTCTTCCACATCATTTATCTCAATCGATGTCTGTTCATCTTCACTTGAGTCGTCGAAGTTTTGTGTTTCAAAGACAATAGGATTAAAACTTGAGCTTTGACCCTCCTCGAGTTTGGGGGCATACTTTTTGATAATGTCGATCTGAATATCTTCATATGAAACATTTGATAAGTTGTCCCACTCATACTCATTTGAATCTATTTTAGAGTTATCTCTTATTTGAAGAATACTTTCTATAGTTTTATTGGTGATTTCTGCTCTTGCTTTTTCTGTGTACCCTAGTCCAGTTCTGCCATTTTGCTGAATTGCGAGGACTTGGATCGGCTCTATTACACTTTGTTTCCCTCGATCAAGAGATCCTTGTTCTGCTGCATATCCTAGTCCCGTTTTATCCTTATGTTGGAGCGTAAGAGGCTGGATTGGTTCTGTTATGCCTTGTTTCCTTAACCCAAGGGGTCCCTGTCCTGAATATCCCATCTTCTCTAGAATAGTTTTTCCTTTTCCATATTGATTTGTCTCTATGATGTTACTTGTGGAAGTGGAAGCTTCCTCATCCTTATAGAGCCAATTTAGTATGGCCTTGTCTTCTGATTCTTCATCTAAGCTTCCAGCTTTTACAAATCTGCCATCTAATGCTGTTGTAGATTGTTCTGAATTGTGGGTGTTTGTAGATGGCTGCCCATACATTTGTAAGGAGGGTAACATTTGTGATAGATGAAATGAGTGTCCAACACCATATTCACTTATTCCTTCATCACTTATCTGTACTTCTTTGGTGAATTGATGTGAGAGTGGAGCTAATTGTTCTTCAGCATTTGAAGGGTTAGATTGTGTCACCCTTATCTCTTGTGATTTTTGTTGTTTTGGAAGCCACTTTGATATGAAGTTCTGTTGTTGCTCACCATCTAATGTGCTAACTTCTCTATTGTGAGGTATGAATGTATCCTGAGATGTCTTCAATGTATGGCAAGCTTGGGTGTCATTGTAGTCTGTTGTGATTGTTACCTCCTGTCCATTGACGGGAAATTTTAGGCATTGATGATAGGTAGAAGGTACTGCTTGCATATCATGGATCCAAGGACGTCCCAATAGTATGTTGTATGCCAGTTCCCTATCTAGGATTTGGAAAACCACTTTTTGGACAATAGGTCCCACTTGAATGGGTATTATGATCAACCCTTTAGAGGACCTTTCTTCTTCATCATATGCTTTGATTGTGATTTTTCTCCTTGTATCAATGGCTTCATCCGAGTATCCTAGTGCATGAATCAATTTTAAGGTACAAATATTTAAACCAGCCCCTCCATCTATCAGGACACGCTTTACACGGTGTTTATGAATGAGGACTTCAATGTGAAGAGCGGAATTATGTGGATGGGTGAGTGACACATCATCATGTTCAGAAAATGAAAGGCAATGAGGTGCAGATAGATGTCCCACCATAGCTTGGAATTGACACACACCCAAATTGTTAGGTACTGTGGTTGATACAAGAGCTTGTTCAAGAACCTCTTTGTGTGATGGGGAAATCTTTAAAAGTTCCAAGATAGATATTTGTGCTGGTATTTTCTGCAATTGATCGATGAGATCATATTGATTAGAGGGAGGATCCACAGATGGGGATGATAGTGATGCTCCTTTCAATATAACTTTGGATTGTGCCCTTGTTGTGGCATTAACCGGTTGGTACTCTTGTTTCCCTTTGAGTGTGATTACGTTAATTTGGTTCTCATATTTGTCCATATGTTGTACCAAATTGGTGGATGTAATGTCCTTGTTCTGATTGATTTGATGGCATAACTCTTCATCCTCCTTGGTAGCAAAAAAACAAAGGATCGTTGTGTCATAAACATAACCAACATTCTTACCTTTGGTATTTGCGGAAGAGGATTCTCCCTTCTGATAATTGGGTAGGGGATTTTTGAATGTTGTGTGATCTTTGTTTGTTTGATGCCCCTCTACAAATACTTTCTTTTGATCTATGAGGTCTTGTACCGCATGTTTTAACTGCCAACAATTTTTAGTCATGTGGCCTTTATTTTGATGGTAGTGAAGTAATGTAAGTCATTCCACCATGATGGTTTGACTTGAGGGTCCCAATTTCTAGCCTCCTGTACTTGGATGAGTTTCTCGTCTAAAATTTCTTTGAGGACCAATTCCAATGATTGTCCTAATGATGTGAATTTTCGTTTATTAGATGGTCGTTGGAATGATTGGGTTTTTGTCTCTCCACTGTTTTGATTATTCCCTTGGTCACCACTTTGTTTGACATTAAGACCATTGTTTTGTTTGTTTGTAGGGGTTGGCATCAAGGTGAATACTGGTTTAGATGTGTGTGTATCGATCATGGTATCAGTATTCTTGTTCTTTTTCCAAAATCTTGGCTTTTCATTGTTGTTGTTAGAGGAATTTTTATTGTTTGAACCTTCAATGAAGTGCTTGATCGTTCCTCTTTTGATGAGAGCCTCTTCGATTTTGAGCCCCTTTTCGATAACTTGTTCAAATGTAGATGGACATTATAAATCTAATCTGTAATTCATGTCATCCACTAAGTTATCAATGAACATCTCTATCTTCTCCTCTTCAGGAATAGTTCTAGGATATTTAGAAAATAGCCTTCTCCATCGTTGGAGAAAGGAAAGAAACTTTTCACCCTTTGCTTGTTTGGTGTTGTAGAGTTCTTTTAAGGTTACCCCATGTTGGATGTTGAACGAGAAGTGCGTTATGAACCTATTGATCAGTTCTTCAAAAGATTGAATCCTGGGTTCCAATTTAGAAAACCACTCCATGCAAGTGTTTCCTAAGCTTCTTGGAAATAATCGTAGTAAGTAAGAGTCTTCATGTGTGAACTCTATGCTCATGGCTCGAAATTCCCGTACGTGATCAAATGGATCGGTTCTCCCATTGTATTTGTTGTATGTTGGGTATTCACAATACCGTGGAAATGGTATCATGTTAATGCTTGGATCGAACGGATAAGGGAAAATGTCTTGCAATGAATATCTCTTTGTTGGCCCTTGTTGGATATTTTGGAATTGTAATTGTAACTGTTGAATTTTTTTTGTCAAAGCATCTATTTGATTTGGATTTTCCACACTAGTTGTCCTGGGTGTGGTTGTTTCCTTGAGTTGATTGACATCAAAGTCTTTAGGAAGCTTAGCACCTTTGTTAGCCAATAATAGAAGATACTTTTCCATGTCTTGTTCTAGCATCTTTTCCATAAATTTATGGAAATGAGGATCTTGTTGAACTTTCTCGATTTCCTCTGTAGTTATTTCTTTCTCATGTGAGTTAGTGAGAGGATCAGTGTTGCTATATCGTCCCCAATGGTTTTCTTCAGCCATGGATGCTATTCTTTCATTTTCTTGTTGTTGTTTTTGATATGCTGCTCATGTGAAAATAGGCATACAAACGTTTAAAGTTTTACTCTAGACTTTTGATCTTGGAGTTTTGATTGGATAAGTGTCAAGGTTGTTGATTTAAAATCTGATTTAGTCTTATCTAGTTTCGTGATGGAAGGATGATAAAATCTTTGATAGGGAAACTTTGACAGAAAATCTCAGATTTGGTGATAATGACACTATGCGAGATGTTTCTAGATCTAGGTGTAGGAGTAAAGCTTTCCTTTTGTGTGACCTAAGTGTTCTGGACTGTGGAAAAAAAGTTCTGGACTGATGAAAACCTTGTTATCGATATGGGTAAACTGACAAAATTTCCTATTAACTCTGTATTTCTAACTTTATGGCATGCTAAAACAGAGCAGCTACGCGCTGGAACATAGACACTATGCGCTAAAACAAAAACCGAAAGCGCTGGAACAGAGACTACACGCTGAAACAGAGGAGCTACACATTGGAATAGTGACCGAAAGCGCTAAAACAAAGACTGTACGCGCTAAAATAGAGGAGCTACGCGCTGGAACAGTGACCGAAAGCGCTAAAACAGAGACTGTGAGTGCTAAAACAGAGGAGCTACGCGCTGGAACAGAGACTTGACGCGCTAAAATAGAACCATGAGGTGCTAAGACAGAAACTATCTTATCCTATGAAACTCACTTGGTCTGGTATCATATTGTATGGCTAGTTGTGGAATGTATTCTAGACGAATTCTTTGACTGTGATTGTGGTGTTGCCTAAGAGCTCTTCTTTGATAAAATGCTTGTGAATCTAAGGGAGCTACAACATAATCATCCGTATAACCTCTAGAGAAATCGTGATACCTATGAATAAAAGTCCTATGTTGGAGTAGAACTTTCTTGCTTTGATATAGAAATCGTTGCTTTCTTAGAAGTTGTTTGTATGCAAGTGTTTTCTTTGGTTTTCTGATTTGTTTGACAAGAGATTTCTTGACAAACTTGGTGGATACCCAATCTCGAATCATGAGAATTCCACAAATGTTTTGATTTTGAAGATTTTCTTGTGATGATCTTATTTGAATTAAATGAGAGAAAACACAAGCAAGAATAGAATGGTTGTCCTTAAAAACCCTAGAATCTAAACAAATAGTGTATGTTCTCAAGAATCAATGATTCTTCTTGATTTTCACTGGTTTGATAACAAGATAAAACACTTCAGATAGACTCACTCTTAGAGACAAAAGGTCATCGTTATATACTCGAATGACCCACAACTTGGAATTGCATTGACTCACACAGCCATGTCACCCCCTAGAGGGCGCCCGTGTTTTTGTCTTTTCCAGGTGCATACTCAGAGTGATGGAAGTGGATACCGGATCCCCTGAGCAAACAGTCCTTGGCAATTATATGGTGAGTGCTTGAGGGTAGATTCTTCCCCGCCCCTGCACCGCCGAGTATTACAATGTTTAGAAACTGACAAGCGTGCTTCTAGTTCTAGGTTCTTAGATAGGGTTTCCGTTTGGAGCGGCAAATGGATAAACTCCCTCGAGAGACCTCCCAATCTTTAGAACAAAGATTTTGGGGATGGTTATCCTGCGCACTTCCGTTGAAAGAGGGTTTCCCCAAATTCACATAAATTTTAAAGTGGGTTGGAATGCCATGGCTTTTGGCTGTCCCCACTCAGGTCATTCCCGTAGGGTGAGTACTTTTTCCCACTACGGCAGGCCTGTCTAAAGGTTTTAAGAAAGCTTTAAAATGCATAAAGTAATGGTGAGTCTGGTATTCTGATGCACCCAGTTAAGGGGAGAGCATAAACCTATCACCCAATCACAGCAAAGATGTTCTTTTTAAAACCCAAAAGACAAGTGATTTACTCTATATGGAGATATTGCTCCATAATAAGCATGATGTTCAATTTTAAACCACAAAATAAATATGACGTTTCTATCCTAGGATTGATCAATTTTTATCCATTTCTATCCTAGGATTGATAAGTTTTAACCATTTCTATCCTAGGATTGGTAAATTTTAACCAAGAAAATAGACAAAAATAGAATATGGCTGCGGACGCATTGGATCCAGATAAAAAGAAATGATTTTGAAGATGATGAAGTGGCGCGCTAAAACAGTGACTCGGCGCGCTGAAGTATAAACCCGGCGCACTGGAATAGTGATGTGGCGCGCTGGAACAGTGACCTGGAGTGCTGTAACAATAACCTGGCGTGCTGAAACAATAACTCGACGCGCTGCAAAAACTCACGATCCCGTGAAAACTTTCATGCCGATACCTGTAGGACACAATTTTCAAAAATTTAGCAAAATAGGGGGTTAGGCCCCACGGTGGGCGACAATCTGTAAGTGGTAGAATGGGGAAAACAAGTTAAACAATGCATCTACGCTTCTAAATAGGATATTGCATCTAAAACTTAATGAATTTAAACTAATTTAAACTGAAAAGCTTCAGAAATCTATCCTATTGCTCTCTAACTCTAAAGATTTCTCAAACCTACTTAGCTCTCAAATTTGTAAGCTAATTAAACTATTGTAATGACACTTAGAGAATGAGAATTAAGCTATTATGATTTTATAATGCAACTAAGATGATTCTACAGTAAAATTCATGAGAAATAAACTACTGTAAACAACCATAATTGTAAACTATGAAATACTAAAGAAAACTTGATTAGATGCTTGATGGATTGATCCTAAAACAAGATTGCTTGAATGCTTGGATGCTTGGAAAACCTGCAGAGTAAAATTGCACAAGTTAGGATCCATTTCCTGTAGCCAAAGAGCTGTATTTATAGCTTTCACGGTAGCACAATTGCACAGGGATACATGACAAGAGGCTGAGATTCAATCTGGAGAATTGAAGGGCATGGGATGAGAAGATGGAGCTGATCATGGAGGATTGTTCTTCCCCATGAAAACACCAGGCAAGAAGAGAGGGAGGATTGATGGAAGAAGATTGAGAGGACTTCCTACAAGTTTGTCCCTGAAGCTCTTCTCGTGAATGGAAGTTGCATTAATTAGATTTTTAAAAAATCTAATTTTGTTGGTGAGTGAATAGTGTAAAGATTTATGCATAAATTAAATATTTTTAGTTTATTTAATTTTAGCAAAAGAGGAATAAATAATTTAATAAATCAAACTATAGGATTTGTTTATTAAATTAAAATATTTGGAAAGTGATAATTAAATAAAAGATTTTTAGAATATCTTTATTTAATTAAGAAGAAATGTGATGAGGTAATTAAATAACACAAATTATTGAAGCTGTGTATTTAATTTAAGATAGAATTAATAGATAAAGTATAGAAGAAATATTAATGATAATAATTAAATAAAACAAAGTATTTAATTTTGTTTATTTAATTAAGAGAGGAATAATATGATGAAAATGATAATAATTAAATAAAACAAAGTTTTTAATTTTGTTTATTTAATTAAAAAAAGAAAATAGAAGAATTAATAAATGAACTTAATATAAATAAATATTTCTATTTATTTACTAAGTAGAAGAATTTAAGATTAATTAATCAAATAAATCGTATTCAATCAATTAAATTCTCCAGACCAAATTTAGATGTCTACAGCCTTAATTTTTTTAGCATTGACCTATTACATAGGATCACTGTAGATATATCTCTCATTAAACTTGATACTCTTTCTATTTATGGATTTGATAATGCTGATAGACAATGATTAGGTACAATAACACTACTAGTTGAGGTGGAACATGTGACTTTACTTACACTTATCCATGTCATGCTTGAGACTCTTTCGTATAATTTTCTCCTTGGTAGACTATGGATTCATGTCATTGGGGCAATCTTGTCTACTATTCATCATACATTGAAGTTCATTTATAACTAAAAAAATTATATGATTGAGGGTGATCTAGATCCAGAAATTTTCTTACACATAGAAGTTAGGTATTGGCCTCCTATTTTAAATAACCTGGTTCCTTCTTCTAAACCGCTATTCTTTTTCGCTAGAAACAATGATGATTAGAGTGCTGATTCTCCTTGAAGTGCATATTTTGGTGATGATTAGGGTTCACTAGATTTTACACCCTCCCTTATTGGAGAATAAAAAATCTCAAAATATATATTTGAGATCTAAAAGGATCCTTCTATTTTGTGTGCAAAATCTATTTCTTTTAAGAATCTCAAATCTACTATTCCAACTTCTTCTACTTCAACAAATTCCCAAACATTATCATTCCATGATAATGTTCCTTCTTATTCTAACACATATCTTGATAATTATTGGGGGTATTTAGATTTATCCCTTGATGGAAAAATTGAATCTAAGATTAACCCTCCCCATCCTGACATCTCAACACTCAAAAAAGATCATCATTCTTGCAAAATAATCAATTCTTCTTCTCATGTTAATGATGTTGCTTCTTTTTAAAAAAGTGATCACAATTCTCCTTTAGAAAAGATTAGTAATGTGACCTCTCATCCTCCATTTGGTTTTTGTGAAGCTTACACCATAATTTTTTAAAGAGGCTTTAGGTTACCAACCTTCTCCTTTGTTGGGACAATGTTGTCAACCTACAATTACAAAGGGTTTATTGTTGATAGGTGAGTGCGGGAGACGTAGGGGGTACCCCCTTCAAGTTCTGGAGGGTTCATCCCTAACGGGGGGTTCAAGGGTAGTGCACCCTAAAATCAACATTTTATACATATTTTATTATTGTTTTAATCAATGTCCATGAAAATACCTCTAAAAATAGACTATGGAAAAAACTTGGTGAGATGTATCAAGAAAAATATTTAGTGAACATGATTTAATCGAGGAAGCAATTTTAATCCTTGAGAATGGAAGAGGGTGGAAAAATTACATACCACTTGGAAGCACTCAATATGTTGGTGGCTCAATTGGCATCAAATGGTGTAAAAATGGACGAGGAGAAATATCAGATCTTACTCTGTTCTTTTCTCGATTCATGGGATTATCTTGTTATGACTATTGAGAGTGCTTATGTTATCTTGAAGATTGAATATGTGGTGGGTTATTTTCTTTCTGAAGAGATGAGGAGGAATGTACACCCATTAGTGCAAAGGAGGTCCTAAAATTGGTGCATTTTTATTGTCATTGATGTAAGAGAGTTGATGATGTCAAAAGAGTGTTGTAGTTTGGCTGATTGGTTGCTAGAGTCTTTGAGAGATGCTCCACATTTCTCCACTAGTGATGATGGTTCAAGGCATGTGTGATCCAAGTTTTAGCTCATTTAAGTTATAGGAAAGGTGTTTTGCAAGTGATAGTTTGAGGACTATGTTGATTTTGTGAAGATGCTCACAACGGTGCAAATTTTTCTCTCCATTCCTCCACATTTGCAAATATGGTTGTGCAGTTCATAAGTTAAGTTATTGGTGATTTGAACGTATGATATCCAAAGTTTCATTTCGTTAGTCCTTCCATAGTGAAAATTTGAAGTGATAGAGTTTAGGACTGTGTTGTTTGGTGGTTGGTTTCATGTCTGTTGGCTTGTGCCAACTTGTTGCTACCTAAAGTTATGAAATGGATATATGAGAGTGTTCCTAAGTATCATGGAAAAAAAATGCCCTTAAGTGGCAAAAAAATTAGAAAAATTAGAGTTAGGCAACTTGACGTAAAAATTTGAATATGTTATCTATATTATTTAAAAAAATGTAAGAATAGAATCTATAGCAAATTGAATGTAGTTTCTAAACTACTAGGTTTATTTAAAAAAAAAGTCTATTTGGTGAAAATTTGAAATTTCAATGCAGTAGTACTTAAATTTCGGGGAAAAAATAAGAAGTAGGTGTCTGTTTGACCACCCTAAGCACAATAAAGTGATAATATTTTTAGAAGATTTTAGATATAAGTAGAGGACTCATGTCTCGATGTGATGCATATTTTTTTGTATTTTTTAAAAGTAAATAATTAATTATGAATTTTTTATTACAACTTTTAAAAATATAAAAATCGTATGTCTAACCACTTTAACTTGGTCAAAACTTCATGAATTTTTTTAATCTTATAGTATGAAAAGCATAAATGTGACACATGTTTTGGATTAAAAATGTGATGCCGTTTGAAAGCTATAGATGTTTTTCAATCAACCTATCAATCGGGACTTTAGTTGTGATTCAAATAGAAAATTAATAATAATTATTTATTAAATTCAAAGTATAGCATAATTTATATTGGTGGAAAGATGAGAATCTCCTTTAAAAACCCTTTTCGTTTCATCAATTTTGGGTAAAAAAAAAGTTGTCAACCACATACCCTACACATACCCATCATATCACCACTTTTTGGCCTATCATGATCCTGCACATACCCTTGTCTCATTTTTTTAGAACAAGTTGTGGTCCAAAATGAAGGTTTTTCTAGGTTATTCTTTTTCTTGGCCAACTAGGGTATGTTGAAGGTGTGCGTCACTAGTTCTTGTTTGCACATAGTCTATGAAGTGTTAGAAGATGTTTTTTGGTTCATGCATAATCATTTGGGATAAGCAAAAGTAATGTTTAATCTTTCATGAGTATTACCAAGTTGTAATGGATGACATGCTACAAGTTTCATGTTTTCTTGCTAAGGCTGACCTAATTTGAATTTGTGAAGTGTATAGATATTGTTCATTGAAGACCAATATTGTGAAGAGTGTTTAGGACCAAGTTAATCATGTTTTGGAATTTGCAAGGCATGTTCCTCTTCCTAGTGTTGTGTGTAGTATTTTTGGGTCTTTCCCTCTACATGTTTCATGTTGCTATTTGACCTTTGGATGACTTGTAATTGTAATATTCTCTATTGTAGGACAACATATGTAATATAATCAATGTTTAATATCTTGTATAAATTTTAAACCTAGTTGGTCTAGCTCAGTGGTTGAGTCATGGGTGCGTAATGCATTATGATGTGTATGTAAGTGACTAAAAAAAAAGATAAGAAGTGATAGATCCTATCCAGATTCAATTTGATCATTATCTTTGTGACATAAGGAAGTGAAGAGTGTTCCTAACTAATTACTAGAGGTGATGATCCCAATGTAAAAATTCTTGAAGACTAAAAGAAATGAGCTAGTAAGTTGCAGAGAATACATTTGAATATGTTGGAGAAGTTGTCAAAGCTGAATTGTAATCATCAAAAGAAAAGGGAAAAAGAAGAATTACAATCATCAAAAGGATTGAACTTCATTATCAGATTCAAATAGTAGGACTGTCATGCTGTAATCATCTTTGAGTTTGTTATTAGTTTAGGGAGTAGTTGGTTCCTTGGGTTGTAGCCCTAAAATAAAGTTTACTGGGAGTTGTAACTTCCTTGGGAGTGACCCTAAAAGCTTTCTACAAGGAGTACTAGCTTGCTTGGGTTGTAGCCCTAAAAAAAAGTTGTAAATTTTTATTCATTTGTGAGGTTGGATTATGGAAGTAGCTCCTAGTAGAATTTCTCACTATGGTTTTTCCCTTGTGGGGTTTTCCATGTACATAGATGGTGTTGTGTGAATTTGTGCATTATTTTCAACTTTCATGTTTTTGTTTGTACTGTAATGTTTAAGTTTTAATTTTCTCCAAAGGGTTTGAGATTTGATAGAATACTGATTCAACCCCCTCTCAATATTCTGATGTGTTCAATAATTGGTATTAGAGTCTAGTTCCTTAGAATAATTCTAATAGCTTGAGGAATAATTGAGATGACAGAAGGGTATGTGCAGGATCATGATGGGCCAAAATGTGGCAATATGATGGGTATGTGGCTGACGACTATTTTTTTACCCAAAATTGATGAAATGAAAAGGGTTTTTAAAGGAGATTCTCAACTTTCCACCGATATAAATTATGCTTTACTTTGAATTTAATAAGTAATTATTATTCATTTTCTATTCAAATTATGACTAAAGTCTGATTGATAGGATGATTGAAAAACATCTATAGCTTTCAAACATATCACATTTTTGAATCCAAAACATGTGCCACATTCTATGCTTCACATACTATAGGATTAAAAAAAAAAATTTCATGAAGTTTTGACCAAGTTAAGGTGGTCAGATTTGAAGTTTTATATTTTTTAAAAGTTGTAATAAAAAATTATAATTAATTATTTACTTGGAAAAATTACAAAAAATATGCATCACATTGGGGCATGAGTCCTCTACTTATATCTAAAATATTATAAAAAATATTATCATTTTATTATGGTTAGAGTGGTCTGATAGACACCTACTTCTTATTTTTTCCCCTCAAACTTAAGTACCACTGCAGTGATTGAAATTTCAAATTTTCACCAAATAGATTTAAAAAAAAACCTAGTAGTTTAGAAACTATATTCAATTTTCTACAAATTCTATTCTTACATATTTTTGAAATAATATAGATAACTTATTCAATTTTTTTTGTCAAGTTGCCTAGCTTTGATTTTTCTGAATTTTTTGCCACTTAAGGTCCTGTTTTTTCCATGATGATCCTACACATACCCATAAGAAGGATCTCACAAGTTGCCTAGGTTTGATGGAAAAAAATTCAATTCTAGAGATTTCAGAAGGAAACTCATCTATCCTCTTTGGGGTATGGTGTTTGGAAATATGTTAAAGATGGATATACTATTCTTGTTACTCCAATTGATTCAGCTAAGACCAGAGCTTATGAAAATAATGGAAAGGAAAATAATGCTATCTTGAGTGGGCTATTAGATTTTGATCTTGCAAAGGTAATGCATTACAAGTAAGCTAAGAAAGGATGGGATAAGCATAGTGGAATCTATGAAGGATATATCAAAGTAAAACAAGTCAAGCTATAAATCTACAAAGGAAAGTTTGAAAAATTTAAAATTTTAGAGAATGAAGATATTGCAAGATATGTGCTTTAGGTTGATTAAGTAGTCAATGCAATTAGAGGTCTTGGTGAAGATCTTGAAGAATCTACAATGGTAAAAAAGGTACTAATATCTCTTCCTAAATCTTATAGTTCTAAAGTATCTTCTATTGAGGAAGCTAGAGATCTCAGGGATAAAATTTCAATGGATCAATTATATGGTGCCCTTATTAAATTTGAAATGAGAGTGTTTGACAAAGAAGTTCCAAATAAGGAAGTAGCCTTCAAAGGTTTCAAGAAGGAAACATATCAAGAATCTGATCTAGATAGTGACATTAATGAAGAGGAAGTAAATTTTATGAGGAAGTTGAAGAGAGGTACCGACAAGTAAAAAGGTAAGCTACCTTTCAAATGTTTCAAGTGTGAAGAAGTTGGTCATTTTTATTATAAATTCTCCTTGAAATATTTTGAATAGAGAAACATAGAGCTTAGAAGAAATAAGTTCAAGAAGAGTCTTTACTCCGAGGAAGATTCATACTCTTCAAAGGATGATGATTCTAGTGGTTCAAATAATGAGGATGAAAGCCTATTCTTGAATGCTAAGAAGAAAAAAGATCCAAGTGTTGCATGTAATTCTTTTCATGGAAAATATGAGGAAAAATCATGGGTAGTTGATAGTGGATGTATTGGGCTTGTACATTATTCAGGTGAAAGTTGTTGTGAAGGAGTTTGATGGATTTCAAGATGTTAGAGGAATATTATAAATCATTTTTAAGTGTGGTGTATGGTTTTCAAGTTGTTTTGAGTTTGATGAAGTGTGTACTTAATGAATTAATGGTGTTTGCATGGGTAATGGTTGACCTGATGTTTACACTACATGTTAAGTGTCTTCAAAGTTTGTGGAAGCATGTTGAGGCATGTTAGGACAGATTTGGGTCTTAGTTAAAGATTTGTGTGGTTTTCTGTCATTCCAAACCACCACGGGAATGTTTTGGTGCGAAATTGAGTAGAGTAGTGCAAAATTTGAAGTGTTAGATTATTAGATGTAGTGAGAAGATGTTTACAATCATTGAAATAGACTGTGAAGGTGTTGGAGCTAATGTAAAATTTATTCTCTATCTTCTTTTCATTCTAGAAGTGAGCCTTCATTGTGATCCTTTCTAGACAACATGTCCCATTTTGGTAGTGAGCCTTTGTACCAGTTTCACTATTACTTATATATTGTAAGCTAATCCTCACCATGGTTTTTCCTTTCTTGCGTTTTCCACATAAATATGGTATTCTATTATGTATGGTGTTGTTTTTTTGGTTTCTATTATCTGCATTTCATGTTTAAACATTACAATAGATTAAGGGTTTAATGAATGCATGTGGATCTGATTACTATTGAGGGTTTTGATGTTTTAATTAGATACAACTGATTCACCCCCGCTCTTAGTTGTCTTGTTCATTCAAAAATTGGCATCAAAGAAAGGTGATGAAAAGTAGGGGTAGAAAACTCCAAACAATCCTCAAACAAGAAAAATTTTAATCTATAAACATTTACATGATGGGTTTTCATTCATTAGGCCTCAAATCTCCTAGTAGTACTTCAAATTGACTAAAATAGGCACAACTTCCCAGGTAGAATTGATCTCCAAAAGACAAACCCAGATTTGGATATCCTTTATGGCTTTATTCAACATATGAATAAATTAGATATGGTTACTTTGGAGGGAGAAATTCAAAACTTGACTGTTCTACTCTTGACTAGGCTTGAAGTAGAGCAACAAATTCATTTTTTTGGCCATAACTTTCAAACTAGACTTGATACCAAAAATATAAACACATTTATAGATACCCATTTGGCTTTATAAAACATAATAAGAATTGGGGTAGGGTTTTTTTGGAACAAAAGACTCAAATTTGGACTATTCTCCCTCAAATTAGGCCTACTAGGGTTTGATACCTATTTTAGTAAAATGGACAAAACTTGATGGAAACTTGATGAAATTACATGAAACCAATGCCAATAGACACTAGATTCACAAATTTACCAAAAAAAATTGATTTGAAGTTAGTATGGGATCATACAAATTTGTACTACATCAAAGAACAACAAAGAAACTTTTAGAAATATAAAAAATAGAGGTATTTTTATTGCTTCAACTTCCAAAACTTCAACCACCACACCCTCCAACCATGTCTTCGACCTTAAAAATAATTTTAAAAAATTTACAACCATTTTCCAATGGTTATCAACCAACTTTTCAACTTACAACCATTAAAATTCCCCCATTTACAACTTATGACTCTTCATATTCCATGTTTTTGCAACTTTTACAACATTGACAACATTTTTGCAAAATTGACAACTTGTGTGACTTACACTCCAACACACCTAGCCAAATAATATGGATTCAAACACATCTAAAATTTTCTTAGAAGACCTTATTACATGAGAAAACCACAAAATAAAAACAAAATGATACTTTTTCCTATTGAAGGCATGAAATTTGAGGGTGCCCCTGCACCACAAGGTTCCTTGGAGAAAAGCTTAACAAATTGAGGTAGATCTAGGATGGTGAACAAGAAGGAGATCTCTATGTTTGGTGGCACATACTATGCATTATGGAAGGTTAAGATGGAAGGCTATTTGGTTTACCTTCGATTTGATGTCACACAGACAGTGAAGACTACATACACCATACTTGCAAATGGATCAAGTACAAGTTGAGATCAAGGCCTATGAAATAAATGGTAAAGAAAGGTTTTTTCTTTTGAGTAGTCTTGAAAATTTTGAATTAGTGAAAGTGATGGATTTGAAAAATGCTAAAGAAGTTTGGGTTAAAGTTATAATTTTTTTATGAAGGAGATGATAAGGTTAAACAAGCTAAGATGTAGAATCTAAAGAGACAATTTGACAACTTGTGAATGTCTAAAGATGAAATAGTTACAAGTTACATGTAGAGGGTTGATGAACATGTCAATGCAATGAGAGGTCTTGGTGCAAAATTCAAAGAACCTAAAGTGGTAAAGAAAATTCTTATAACTCTTCTTGATTCTTATGGTAAAAAAGTTTGTGCTATTGAGGAAGTTGTAAATTTTAATACTTACACTAGAGATCAGTTGTTTACCACACTAATTGCATTTGAAATGAGAAAAATTGGTTCAAATAATGGTGCAAAAGTGGAGATTTCTTTCAAGGTTGGAAAATCAAAAAAGGTTGAAGATTCAAATGGAGATGATCTTGATGTGGAAGCTAAATTTTTAAGAAGGATGAAAAATGGTACTGGTAAGTACAAAGGTAAATTACCTTTCAAATGTTTTAGTTGTGGAAAAATAGGTCACTATGCTTCAAGATTTCCAAACAAAAGTGTGAACAATAAGAATAAGGAAAAAAATGTAAGATGATCAAGACAAGCTATTATGTTAGAGAAGATGCTGGTACTTTTGATGATGAATAGGATTATGGAGACTATGATGACAATGAATGCTTGTTCTTTGGTGATCCCACAATACTAGTTTTTTTATCATACTTACAAAAAATAAATTTTAAATGAATTCATTTGATCCCCCAAAAGGTAAATCAAAAGTGGTTTTTTATCAACATTTTGATAGGTGTAAAGGAGACTCTGTTATATGTATGGTTTAAAACTAAGGGGGTTCTATCCAAGGGGGTTCAATCTAAGGTAGTTTGATCAAACCCTCTTCAATTGGAATTCTTTAAATAGAATTTTTAAAGGCTTAAATCATTATATTTTCTAAAAATATGTGATTTAAAAAAAAATAGAATCTCCCAAAAATTGTAAACCAACTTTGTGGGATCACCCTCTTGGCTTTAAAAGATGATTTTTTTTTTGCTAACTCTGAAAGATGTGTGAAGGAAAGTTCTCCAGAGACAAAAGAGACAAAGATTAAGGATGAAGGTACTTTGGTATCTGATTTCCAGATTAGACAAGATACAAACTATTGGATCATAGAAAATGGTTTCTCAAATCATATGATCAGATACAAGAGTAAGTTTGTTAAACTTGAAAAATATGATGGAGGACTTGCTAAATTTAGAGATGATTTAGGTGGTAAGATTTGTGGAATAGGTTCAATTAGTTTTGACGGCAAGAAAAATACTAATGATGTTTACTATGTCAAGGGTTTAAGGCATAATATTTTGAGTGTTGGACAGATGTGTAGTAAAGGATATAATCTTATGTTTCATGATAATGGATGTGAGATCAAAAAAGGATCTGGAGCTATGATTACTATTGGAAAGAGGAAAAATGGAAATGTTTATCAGCTCAAGGGTGCTGATGGTTATTGCTTTATGAGTTAGATTAATGAAAGTTGGTTATGGCACAGGAGGATGTGTCACACCAATTTTGATAACTTGGTAAGAATCAGTTCAGTTCAAGCAGTGGGAGATTTTCCAAGGATTACAAAGCCTATCAATGCTGTTTGCAAGGAGTGACAGATTGGAAATAAAATAAGAAAAAAATTCAAGGGTAAAGAATAATCTTCTATCAAATTATTAAAATTGGTGCATATAGACCTTTGTAGTCTCACAAGAGTATAAGTATACAAGGTGATAGGTATTTCATGCTTTTGATTGATGATTATTCTAGAATGACATGGGTTACTTTTCTTAGAGAAAAAATTGAAGCACTAGATAGATTCAAAGCATTTAAAGTTATGGTTGAGAATGAAATGGATTTGAAGATCAAATGTTTTAGGTATGAAAAAGGTGGAGAATTCACTTCCAATTAATTTAACATGTTTTGTGAAAATCATGGCATAAAGAGGAATTTGCTTGCCCCTACGACTCCTCAGCAAAATGGAGTGGTTGAAAGGAAAAACAAGACTGTTCAAGAAGTTGTAAGGACTATGATGAAAGAAGCTAATCTATTAGAAGTCTATTGGAGAGAAGCAATTCATACTCTTGTTTACATACTTAACACAATTAAAAAAAAAAAAAACATCACAAAGACTCCCTATGAGTTGTGGTATGGAAGGATCCCTATTGTCAAATAATTTAGAGATTTGGAAGCAAATGCTATATTAGAAGAGATGAAGAAAACTTATGGAAGCTTGATGCAAGGTCTACTAAAGGAATATTCCATGGATATTCTACTAAAATTAAAGCTTACAAATGTTACAATCAAAGACCAAAAAAGATTGTTGAGAGTGCAAGAGTCAAAGTGGATGAAGATCTACAAAATTCAGTGGTGATAGATGGAAATGAATCATATGAACCTAACTGCAGAGAAGAAGAAGAAAACGCTAAGGAACAAGAAGCATAAGATGAAGAGGAAGAAGCTCAAGAAAAGACCCCTAGAACCACTAAGTATGTGAAGATAAATCATTTTGAAGGATAGATCATTAGAGACAAAAGAAAAGGTGTGTTGACAAGAAGGAAAGTTGCTAAAGTAGAGGTAAATTTATGTCTACTTTTTAAAGTAGAATCTAAGATAGTGATTGAGGCATGCCAAGTTGAACATTGGATGAAAACTATGGAAGAAGAACTTATGTAGATTGAGAAGAATCAGACTTGGGAACTTGTCCCAAGACTTGCAAAAAAAACTATAATTGGATCTAAGTGGGTTTTCAAAAACATTATGTGAGAGAAGGTTGTGGAGAATGAAGTGAAGATTGAATATACACACATAAAGGATAAAATTGCTAACATATTCACTAAGGCTCTTCCTAAGGATACTTTGGAGTATCTCTGAGAGAAGTTGGTGGTCATTACACCTCCTTCTCTGAACTAGATGTATATGGAGATGCATCAGTCCAATGGATCTCATGATCTATCCTTTATTCTGGATTGATGTTGGTGGCTACTTCTTAGGGGGAGTAGGTAGTGACATTGTTGCAGTATGGAGTGAGTGTTGTCATCATGCAGAGGTTACTAATTTTGTATAGGTTGGTGTGTGCTCCTAATGGGGAGTATTCAGAGTAGTTGGAAGTAAGTTGTGCAATGTCAAAGGGGGAGAACAATACAAAATATTTTATCCTTTTCCATTGATGTCAATGGGGGAGAGAGAATCATATGAAAAATGAACAAATTGATAGGGAAGAAAGAGAGTCAGTTGTTTGAGAGAGAATGGTGTGAAAAAGTGCAAGGTATTAGGGGGAGAAAGTTTTGTATTTTGTCTAATCATTATGTGAAAAATAATAAGTTGAAAGGGGGAGAGAAAAATGTTGTGTAAGCTGTCTAATAAATTAAAAAAAAAGAAAGGATAGTTTTCTTTGATGGTTTTTCACATCTCGTGTTTCCATCAATGACAAAGGGGGATATTTTTGCAAGTATGAGGCATATTGGTGTTGTCATTGATGTCAACAAGCTCGTGTTGTCATTGGTGTCAATTGGTTGATGGAAGAGGTGGTAATTGAACTATTTTGGTATGAATGTATAATTGAGATATTGAGGAAGTGTTGTGAGTACATGGAGCTATATTTATGATGTGAGATGCTAGGATGATGTCTAGTGCTTTGT